>CBVK0103145004.1:0-15718 GCA_900067695.1 Picea abies
ATGAGGAGAAAGGTTGGATAACAAGATAGTCTTGAAATCAGGGTTTTAATGGTACATAAATTACAACTGACATAACTTTTGATTGGAAGAATTATTTTTGGTGATTCAAAAATTATGATAAATGTAAAAATGATTATTATTTTTATCCCATGTGTAAAATTGTATTCCAAAAAATAATACACCAATTAAACACCCAAATAGATCAAACATGACTCGTGAAGAAAGTGAGGAGATACAAAACCAAATATCCAACTTGGAGAATCAATTTAATGAATTGAATGATAGGTCAAAGAAAAATTATTATTTGATTAAAAAAAAGGGCAAATGGAACAAAATATGGAAAATATGGAAGAAAATGTACATAAAAATATGGAAAAATTAAAAACTTCCATGGAAACCTTACAAAATTCCATGGAAACCTTACAAAATTCCATAGAAACCATGCTCTTACAGAGGCTTCCTAAAAGGGATATGGAGATCCAAGGAAATCATGAAAATATGGAGAACGATAGAGTTGAACCATAGTTACACATGGGGAATATTTCAACGCATTTGCAGAGCATCAATACTGAATCACAAAATCACGATCATTCATCACTCCAAGATCTACATCATAGGGGGTTCAACTTGATACAAAGGAACTACTTAATTCCCAAGATCTGTTAGGATATTTAGAAACTTAGGATTTAGTTCAGATCAAATTGGTCTAATGTTTTGTTAGTTAAAAGTGTGTTTCTTAGTGAGTTTCTTTATTATGCATTAGTACGCATTTGTAGTTAAGAAATACGACAATCATGATATGTTCCCGACATAGAGTGATCTGATGGTCCATATTCTCCTCTATCTTAGTGACTACATTGATTCATGTCTTAACACTTGATTGGTCCATGATTTCCATTTAAATTGCATGGAGGGTCATTTGTTGATTATTTGTTGTGAGAATCGCTCTTGTAAATCTCTTCATAATATTTTTCTTTTACATTAATAAATTGATCCAAGTGGCCACATTGGTTGGGGCCATGGATGTTTCCTCGTACGGGTTTTACCATGTCAAAACATTGGTGTGTTGATATTTGATCTAGATGTGTGAGTGATTAATAAAGGTGTTCTTCCTCTGTTGGAATACCTATGTTTTCAAACATGGTATCAGATCAGATTTGAAGATGTGTTGTCGTTGTAGATCAAGATCGTGAAGCTGTGCTTCCTCATCTCTGGTTTCTTCCATTTGTATACATTTATGGGTTGAGAGGACTATTCCATTACGTGCATAGCACTCATTTTAGTAAGGAATGTTTTTCGTTTCACTCGAAACTTTTTCCATTTGTCCAAGATATGACCATTTCAATCAAATTCAGAGGCATAAATCCCGAATACACCATTTTGAATTTTTGCAGAGATAATATTTCAGTTTTTTATTTCAGTTTTCTATTTTTTATTTATGGGTTTCTAATCCTTTTAATAAAGGTATTCTCTTTTCCCTGTGTCATGTGCAATCTCAACAAATCAAAAATAGATCGAAAAGGGTTTTCCTATCTACGTATGATCTTTTCCATGTTCTTTGTGTGATCATAGTAAATAAAAAATAGAGGGAAAACTTGCATTCTCCGGGTAAGCTAACCAAGAACTAACCCTTGTTGTCATCGAGAAGAAAAAAAAAATCTTGTGTGAAAAGAGTTTTTTATGAGAACTCTCTCCAAGTCCATCTTCCACAACAACAACAACAATCCTCCTTCTAAATAATAAAATATGTTTCGGCCTCAACCCTCTTTTACTTCCTCAATCTTATGTAACTTAAAATGTATCAATGAGTACTTGTAATAAAATTTTCACAAATAATAGATATTCAATGTGCTCATTAGGTGCTAATAGGAGATCCTTGTTCTCTTATTTATACTCTCCAAGTAGCTTCCTTAAGGGGTTATCTTCTAACTAGATTTTCCCATCTTCGTTATTTTAGGGCTAACCCACTTCTAACCACTTGTCCACTTACAACCACTTTATCCACAAATAGTAAACTCTCGACTTCTAGTTGCAACTAATTTATTTTTAATTATTTTATTTTTGCAACAACTTAACTCATGATTAACTCCTAGTTTCACCCACTTTGACTAGTAAACTTCTTCTAGGAGCTTCTAGAATAAATTGATTTATCTGAACTTCTAGGGGATTCTAGATAACTCATGAGGGTTATCCAACTTCACAAGACCATAACTCTCTAAACATAAGGAGTTATGTGATGTTCCACGTATCAATGGAAATGGCGTGACATGTAATATCCATATAGAATAGTCTTAGCTGCATATTCATTGATCTTCATGTCTTTCGACCTCAAAAAAATGTGGGTCCCTTACCCATACCTTTGTGCTACCAGAATGCACTACCGGACTTCTCCAAGGGTTGATATCAATCACTAAGTGTTGACATCAATCTACAATAATCCCTTTGGGGATACTCCCTCTATCTTCATGCCTCTGATGACTCTCTCTCTTCCTTTGGAAAAGGATTAACTCCCCCAGTCAATATGTCTCTTCCTGACACTGAACGTGCTCTATCCAATCATGGGAAAAATAATAGCTCCCCTTGTGGGTATGTCTCCCATATCTTCCTTTATGTATCTCTCTCTCTGATGAATTATATTCATGTTAATGCATACATCAATGTAGGTCTTCCTTTTGGAGTTATTGTCCATTGGTGCTTCCTTGTGTAATCAATTGAAATATATTAAAAACATTAAAGAAAAAAGGTTTCAAATATTCTTGTATCATTATCATCCATTATGATATTGACCCTTTATCTCTGAACCACTCACTGAACAAATCTATGAATCCAATCTATGAATACATTCTCTCATCCACTATCATATATCCATCCAAACATGCTAATCCATATTTGTTGATACTATCCAAGACTCTGCTAATCAACTGTCCACAATGCTTACCCATCTGTCACTATACTATCATGAAATCTTCACTACTGCAATTGATCAATCTATCATGTTGTACTTTTTCGAACTCTAAAAACTGCTCAAAGTATGGTTCTCTAATCTATATTATCTATTGCACTGACACTCCCTGTCCAATATTCATATTACCTTGGATTCTCCAAGCTGGATGGCTCAGAACAATACCCGCTTTGATGCAGAGTCATATTCCTCTTCATCTGTAGATACATCTTCCCTTTCTTTCTCTTTCTAAATTTTTTCATCATCTTGAGTGTGGATGTCTTCTTCATCATCCACTTGACTTCCAACACTTTCCTCTTTGCATGTAAAGTCATAGTGTTCTTGTGCTACTACAAATACTGAAAGTATGATTCCTTGGACTTGTTCTTCATTTACTTTCTCCTCTTGTTTTTCACTTCTTATCCAAACCTTCTTGTGTCCCACATCAATATTTTCTTTCATGGGAGGCCTTATCATGCTTCTACAATTTTAAGATATGTGTCCATAGTTGTGGAATTTGTAGAATTCAATATTTTGTGGGGCCACATAATCATTTCTTGCTTTATTAGTCCTTTCATAAGCTCTGTAGTTTGCAACCTTATGTCCAAAGTTAGTACAATAAAAACAATGACAATAAGATAAATTTACATATCTGGGACTGGATGATTTTCCTTGTAGTGTAGTCCTTCTGTAATTTTTCTTTGGCTAATCAAGACCTTCTCTTTGGTTGTAATGATTGAAGCTTCCTTGCTTCTTGAATTTGGAAGGTCTTATGTATTCATTTCTTTTTTATTCTTGTTGACCATGATCCCTTCCTTTGTTAACTTCTTCATAACTCTTATGTTTTGTTGCTTTAGTCATGGAGCTTGAAACTTTCTCATTCTGCATTTTTTTGTATCTTGGTCCAGACCTGTCATAGTATGGATTTTGATTGTTGATGATATTATCCAATGTCTTGGTGTTGTATTGTCACATGTTCTTCTTTTGAAGATATTTTCTTAGAGTGATTTCTTCTACTTCCAACCTTTCAATATCTTCTCCTTCTCTACTAGCTGACTTTTGAGTGTGTCTTCAAACCTTCTATCATATTCTACCTGAACTTTCAACTTCGTAATTATCTCCTTGACTTCCTCTGAGTTGAGATTCTGGGTTTCTTTTACTTTTAGCTCTTTCTTGAGTGACTTGTTTTTCTTTCTTTCATTCCTTAGATCTTCTAAGGTAATAACTAATTCTTCTATGATATTGATTTCTCCTTCTTCTTCTGAACTATCAAAGTTTATTCTTTGATTTTTCTTAGCCGTGAATAATACCTTTTTTGAATCACTATCGGTTTCGTCATCTTCACTAGATGAGTAATTGTCTTTTATTGAGTATAGATTTTTCTTGAAGACTTTCCTTTTGTTTTTCCAGTTTCCCTTTTGATATCTCTTTTCTTTTTTGGGCTCTTCCTCTTCATCACTGTATGAATTTCTGGCATAAGGAAACTTATTTTCAAAATGACCAATTCTACCGCAATTAAAATATTTCAATCGAATATTACCTTTATATTTACCTGTTCCCTTTTGCAAATTTGTTATGAAGTTTTCCATTTCTTCATATTCTTCTGAATTATCACTATAGCTACAATCTGAATTTCTCTTTTCCTTGAAAACTAAATTTGATTCTTACTTGTTAATTTTCTTTGTCTTCTTAGATGATTTGAATGAAAATTCCTTTTTAACCGGATTGTCATTTTTCTATCCTCATCTCATAAGCTATGAGTATCCCATATATCTCATCCATGGTCATTGTATCTAGATCCATTCATTCTTCTAGGGCTGAGATATTTAAGTCAAATATAATTACTAGAGATATTAATTCCTTTTTAACAACAACCAGTTCTTTTATCTCATCTCCCAAGCCTTTGATGATGTTTACTACCTCATTGATGCGTAGAAACTAGGCTTCTATCTTTCCATGTTCATTCATCTTTAACTGTTCAAACTTTTCTCTAAATATTTGAAGTTTGAATTCCTTAACTTTTTTGTCTCCTTCATAGATAGTCTTTATCTTGTTCCACATCTCCTTAGCATATTCTCAATGCATGATTTTAGTAAATATTGATTCATCTCCATTATGAATAGCATTCTTGGTTCTTGAATTATTTTCTGCAAATTGCTTTTCATCGTTGTCTGTTGGGGGAATAGATGGTGCTTTGTATCCATCCACCACTGGTTTCCAAACATCGAATCCATGTGCTTTTATGTATGTCTACATTTTATTTCTCCAGAGTGCATGGTTTTCACCATTAAACTATGGTATCCAAACTCTAGTGTGATCCATGATCTCCTTCCAGTGGTTAAATTGTTTCTTGAAGGAACAACTCTGATACCAATTGTTGGATTACTAAGAGAGGAGGGGGGTGAATCAGTAATGAGAAATTTATATCACTTATTAATCCTTTTAACCACAATTTATATTCCTTTAACTTGTTCAACAATGTTCATCATTTCATCATTAATATCATATAACATTAAGATCCATCAATGCATAATAACCAATAATAGTCACATCCATACAATGCACAATACACCAGTATTTTACATGGAAACCCAATGCAGGAGAAAACCACAGAATTTTTTTCTTATATGTATTTAAGAATTACATTCAAGGAAGCACCAACTTCCAATTCTCCAACTCCAACTGGAAGGAGGCTCCATACCCTGTTGGCGGGAGAAATTGAATGCTCGTCAACTGAGATCGGAAGAGCACACGTCTGAACTCCAGTCACCTTGTAATCTCACCAACTTCCAATTCTCCAACTCCAACTGGAAGGAGGCTCCAAACCCCTAGTTTCTTAGGCTACAACCTGAGGGAAGCTCCAACTCCCTCATTCTCTGGCTAAAACCAGAAGGAGGATACAACCCCCTATGTTATATTGCTACAATTGGAAGGTGGCTACAACCACCTACTTCTCAGGCTCCAACCTAAAGGAATCTACAACTCCATGATTCTCCAGAACCAATAAGAAGGAGGCTACAACCCCCTTTTCTTGTCTCATCCTATTGCCCTAAAATTAAATTCCAAATAGATGATGAAACCACTGCCACACTATCACTTTGATATTTACCACTTTAAACCAGTACCAACATGTGCCAACTACTTTTAACCAACATGTACGAATGACCTGTGATCAACCTGTACCAGTAATCAACATGTACCAACAAAAACCAATAGGTATGCAACCTGTTTATGTTGATGCTCACATATGTACGTGACCTTTCTATATTGCAGCCTGCATATGTACACGGTCTGTCTATACTACAACCTTCATACACCTTCATAAGGATAGGGTTTTCACTTGTATGAAACTCAGACCCTTTGTTGCCTCTATCACATCAACCTGCAACCTATCCTAATATGTACCAATCAACATGTATCAATTAACCTGTACTATAAACCATGTACATAAATCACTCACACAACTTGTACCATCACAATTGCATCAACTATGCATATCACAATACCACATAACCATCACCAATAATATCCTTCAATAGATCATATTTGATAACATAAATCTCTTACTCAATATCACAAGAATATCATTCAAACCGTGTGCATATATGTCTCTCCATTCATGTTCCATACATGTGCATATAATCATAGTCAAGTGAAATAGCCTTCACATGGACTAGACATCAAACCCTCACTAATATGCAGCCTCAAACCAACCAACAACTTCACCAATACATCAAAACCAAAACCCTCAACCATGTACCAAGAAATACAAGCTATGCCTCAACACTTAAACTGACAAGATGTACCAATGCATAATACCAAATATACCAATGTTGTATTTTTGTAGATCTATCTCATGCCATAATTTCCATACAACCAACAACCTCTATAGGGAAAATTCCCAATATCCCATAACCATATTTCATGGAGAAAACAATATCCAACTACACATAAGAATATGAAATACCTTTTGAACCTGTAGATAGATCTAGTGGTACCTGATCATTGTAAACCTTCATGGGATCTTACTTCCCGACTCTAGAGACCTGGGACACTCAACAACTCAATATTACATGGATTTTCCTAGTTGTACGAACCATGTTCCTCTTCAACCTGTGTATGTATGTACCTTCCTCCACTACAACCCATGTACACCTCAAAAAATAGGGGTTTTTTTAGTAAATCTACAACTCTGAAACTTTCACTGTTAACCCTCTTTTACTTCCTCAATCTTGCGTAGCTTCAAATGTATCAATGATTAGCTGCAATAAAATTTTCACAAATAATAGATATTCAATGTGCTCTTTAGGTGCTAATAGGAGACCCCTCTCTTATTTATACTCTCCAAGTAGCTTCTTCAAGGGGTTATCTTCTAACTAACTTTACCCAACTTCCTTCTTTTAAGGATAACCCATTTCTAACCACTTGTCCACTTACAACCACTTTATCCACAAATAGTAGACTCTCCACTTCTAGTTGCAACTAATTTATTTTTAATTATTTTCTTTTTTCAACAACTTAACTCATGATTAACTCCTAGTTTCACCCACTTTCACTAGAAAACTTCTTCTTGGAGGTTCTAGAATAAATTGACATCTTTGACCTTCTAGGGGCTTTTAGATAACTCATGATGGTTCTCTAACTTCAGAAGGCCATAACTCTCTAACCGTGAGGATTTATGTGGTGTTCCACATATCACCGGAAATGGCATGACATGTAATATACATCTAGAATAGTATTACCCGCATATTCACTTATCTGTATGCTTTTATACCTCAAATAAACCTAGGTCCCTTACCCATAACTTTGTGCTATCATAATGCTCTACCAAACTTATCCAGGGGTTGAAATCAATCACTAAGGGTTGGAGTCAATCTAAAATATCACAATATCACTCTCCAAGGTTTGACATAAATGACAACCAACTTTCCATCAACCTATTAGCATCATTATTTTCAAAGTAGAGTTAGAGGTTTGTCCAGAGTTTGCAAAGTCATGCCTTAGTCTTGGGAAGACCAATGCATTCCTAATTGAGTCATTGAGTGAGTCTATGTTTTCAAAGAGTTGTGTCTCATAAGATGTTTCAAGGTCCTTGAGTCCTTGATCAAATAAATTATAAGAGGCATGTCAAAAGAGTCAAGTCATAAGTCTAGGTGGAACGGTTTTTGTGGATATCATGGGAAATTATGACACATTATGAAAGGAAAAGATTCATAAAATTTTATTATGGAATATTTGATATCTTTCAAATGCTTATGGTACTTTACTTCAAAAAAGTACACATGCTACATAAACTTGTTGCACAAGTTCCTGGGTACTACACAAATTGTCATATCACTCCAAAATAGTCAAATCGCATTTCAAATCGTCTTTGCTCAGCTTATGCATATCTCTCCCCTTCCCTTTTTCATGCAACAAGCTCTCCAAGCATCATTTCTCCTCTCTACAACTTGCAAATCCTTCATCCAAGGTCGCTACACAAGTTTGTTGTGTAAGTTGTCAAATCATTCAACGATGCACTCAAAGATCATAAAGGTGAGTGATGATGAAATATTTAATTAGAATACATCAACAAAAGCAGTTCACCAATCATATGTAGTTTGGCTTCATTAATTGCAATATTAAGGCACATTAGGGTTTTCAAGTTTTAAGAAGCAGATGAGATTTTGAGGAAGGATGAAGGGGTTCTAGGATGCCTTATCATCATCATGAGGCCACCATCACCACCAGCCATCATCATCTATTAGAGAAATTAAAACAAAGGTAGAAAAATTGTAAAAAATATATTCTCTACATAATGTCTACAAGGCATGTTATGCAATTGTTGTATGTTGCAGTTACACGTGTTACCGCAGCATGCTACGCAAATGACAGTTTAGTGGTAAACTTAAATATCATTTTCTGACAAATTGGAGAGGATTTTGGAAAACCCAGAGAGGTGTTTTTCAAGCATGAACTCAATAACAAAAACCTCTCTCAGGTTTTACACAAGTGTCATAATTTGAGAGATTTAAATGAATCTTTACGACCCATTTTTCCATATTTAAGCATTTAATGTTTTCCTCTTTTAGTCATCATCTTTGGGTGCATATTTAGTTGGTCAAAAATCAAACCCTAGATAGTAGGATATTAGCAGATTTTGGCAAATATTCTTTCCTTAGTTATTGTAACAACTTTTTATCTTTGGAAAAAGATGGATTTAGACCTAATTAGGCTAGAATATGATATTTTTCTATATATTGAATGAGGAGAGAGGTCCAAAATGTTGGAAGAAGCACAAAAGATATTTTGTATTGAACATTGTACAGATTTTCTGAATTTGAATGAAATATTAGTGCAGATGTCCAAAGCTTTTTCATACTAAATATTCTAGTGGTGATGACATGAAGGATATGTTACTTTCATGTATGTTCTTCTTTTTTTCATTATCTTTCATCTTCTGATACTTATATGTTTAAATTGGATATCAAATGGTCTGAAATTCATCTCAAATGATGTTTTGGATTCTAGCAATTTGAACAATGCCATTTCCTTTTTAACTCATAGGAATTCATTATTAATGGTGCTTTGAATGTTGTTATGTGTTTTCCTCTTTCTTCCATTCTATAACATCAAATTAAAAACTGAAAGATCATTACCTACCTAGCCTTTGCTTCCTTGAGATTTCTACCTACCAGACATTTTTTTCATTTGTTTTCGAAGAATTGACTTCATTTCCCAACAAGTTACTTTCCTTCTTGCCAACTAACCTTAAAAACTCCTTCATATAATCCAAGATCTAGCCTCTAATCCTCAAAAGAAAACCTATATTTATAGACCATGTGACAAGAGAGATCCCTCTCTGAACTGAAAGGGATAGTTTCATTTCTAAAGTGGTTATGTGGTTACCTTTGTTAGTTGCTTCCTCAGCCTAGGAAATTTACTTAGTGCTAACATTTTGGCATTGTTGCCGGGGAACAAAAGTGAAATTTTCCCTGGGAGAAACAACAAGGTTTAGATCTGATTGTTGATGTTGGACAAAAATGAGACACAAGGAGGTTTTAAATCATTCACCTGATGAATCCAGTTGAACTTCAAATAATATTGAGAGACTCCACTGGAGAACAAGACCTTTTGACAGAGATATGAAATGAAATAGTGGAAAGACTAGGTACATAAGATCGAGTTTTCTCTAGGAAGTAGTTTCATATTTCATCAATATATGTTTTTCCTTTCCTGAATTTTTCAACAGTGAATTCAAAAGATAGTGTTTTGGAAATAGTCAATGAAAGCAATGGGTTAGGTGTACAAGCAAATAAGGAATGATAACCATGAAAAAGGGCCTGACCCGACAATGTTTTGTAACAAGTGTCGGTCCGGTCATCAACATTGAGTGTTGTATGATGGTAATGTGCATGAAAAATATTCTATCCTAGCTCTCAATGCAACCATTGATCCTTGGTTGAGATATTAGAGTAAAGGGGCAGTAGAACCTTATGTGAACATTGAAACCGTACTACATATCAAGATCCATACTCATCATCCAATCAAGAATGAAAACCAATTATAGTTGTCCAACTTGTCAATGAATAAATGTTACCCAGAGATTATCCCATAATCCATGTAAGATGCCACCTCAATTTTCGTACAAACCACATCACCTTTCATACTGCTCACATTAGCACACGTGTTATTGTGCCATGCCAAATTTGTCGGTATATCATTGGCCACATGGATTCTTTGTCACCATATATATGTCCACATCATCGTTCCGCATCCACATTCCACATCATATCCAATATGGCTATGGTTACCATGAAAGTCATTTCAATGATCGCCATGTCACATGCCACGTCATTAGTGTATGGATGACCATCAGTGATCAAGGGTTTTGGTGAGTTGTTTTGGCACTTTCACACCCATACCCATGGACACCGACAAACTCATAGGGTGTACGTTGGATCATTTGAACTTTTCCCATATTCACGCAATGCTTTTCCCTGATGGTCAATGAAAATTGCAAGGACAAACCAATCGTAACTATCATATCAAAATGGAAATCTGATCCGAGCCGTTCAAATGTTATACTTATGTGTCACCATTCCTCGCGGTTCTAGTGGGTCCCTCGACATATCCGCAAACTTGTCTACCAATTGAGCGTCGACACATCATTAGTACTATTTCTATCCTCCACAACAGTAGTCCAATCATCAACACATGCAAATACCACATCTCTACTATACGATTTTGGATGTTTATGTTTGGAACGGTGTTGGTGCTAATTCACAGATGAGATGATCATATCTCTCGAACCTGGTGAGTCTGAATAAGGCCAAAAGTAACACTTTTGAAACTCTCCAATAATTAGTTTTGTGCATCAAATCGACCTTTAAATGTCGATGGGGAGTATGTTAGTGTATTTCATTCCACAATGTTGCAGGATTTCCCCCCATGATTGGATATTTGGTAATTTAAACCCGCATTTTCACGCAATTTCTTCTATTTTTAACCAAGTGACAGGCTCTCATTGTTGTGTGTGATAGCAAACTTACTCTCTCTCTGAAAAATTGAAGAATTTATCTCTATTTCACTTCCTATCTTAGGACATTTTTACTGACTAGTGATCATGAAAATAACAACTATTTTTTCAAGAAAGTGTTGTTTCCATTGCTCTTACATTTCCCTGTAGCAGGTACGTTTCATTCATTTTAATCAAGTTTTGAAGACCAATGCATTGTCATTCATGTTTCCTTTGAAATTGTATTGCAGGTACAATGCCTCCCAGAAGATCCCCTACATTGAGAACTCCTAAGAAACATAGAACCAGGTTAGGGGATATTAAGGTCGTTCCAGTCCCGCACCCCCCCAAATAGAAGAGACCTCTGCGTAAAATGGAACAAAACCTCTCATCAGTCTCCCACGTAAGAATATTTCAAGTTTTATGCCATTATTAGGGGACACAGAGCCATGCACGGGAGGAAGATATGCCACCCATGTACTAATTCCATCCTGGAATGATTTATTTATCAAGTTCAATTACAAAAGATAAACTAAGTCAACCCCCCACAATAGCCTAGAATTGAGGGAAGTAGATGATGCAGTTTTCCCATTAATTAAGAAGTCTAGGTTATATTGTGTATCCTCAAGGATCTCGGTCATGCCATGTGTGGAATGGTAGACAAAAAAAGATAAAGTTTTTGAGAAGTTAGTTGAAATTGTATTGGATGGGTCATCAATTGAAGAAAATAAGGAAGGAGGTGCCCAATACAAAGCACAAGAGATCTCAAAAGATGAGGTGAAGCTTAGTGAACAAGATAAATATGAAAATAAGGATTATCCTAGCAAGGAGTCAATTCAAGACCCCATATATGAGAACTTATATACCCTTGGATGTGCAGGAAACATCTTGTCTTAGGGTGATCAACCTATTCCTCAACCAATGGAGGAAGTAGTTGACCCAAAGTCCTTTTCCTACAACTGAAAGAGAATATATATTGTGAAAAGTACCCGAACGAAAAGTAAGATTACATTGGACAACAATGTGTTGTGTACCTATGAGGAGGTAATTATATACACCAAGAAATAGAAGACGAGAAAACTTTTTTAAAGGAGGTAATTATATACACCAAGAAATAGAAGACGAGAAAACTTTTTTAAGTAGGTCTTGTTAACTCTCATGCCTCGATGGACAAAGTTGTAGCTAAGGAAAGAGAACTGGAGCAAGTCAATATGGAAGTGGCCTTCCTCAAGCATTAGGTGCAATATTATCAAGAACCTGGAGGAACAACAAATTTAAGGAGAGACCTTTTGGAGGAGCATGATAAGCACGTCAAAGTACAAGATGATTTTGTAATGAAGGAAATCGCTCTTCAAGAGGAATCCTTACTTCTCGGGATCACATATAAGGAAGTTATTAGATGGGCCGAAAAGGGTGCCAGAGCATTAGATAGAGTCGAGTTGCTCCAATAAGTACAAAGGGAGAAAGGCATAGAAGATCACAACATAGATATATTATCTAATGAGTGACTGTCTCCATAGAAGATCACAACATAGATATATTATCTAATGAGTGACTGTCTCAGATGTATTCGACCACGAAGCACTAGGAAAGAATTGTAGAAGTGTCGAAGGAAAAATTCTAATAAGAATGGGAACAATTTAATTGGGTGTGAGAAAAGGTAAATCAAACAATGGATGACCTATGACTGCCACCCTTTGGTTCTCCTTTATATTTTCGATAGATGAGGTATCAATAAGTTTATAGAGAGGCGTCGATGAGTACAAAAATGAGGTAAAAGGGTAACAACTGTGGAAAGAGGACATGTGAAAAAATGTGTTGTTGAGAATATTAAGATCATCAATCAACTAGAGTAGTTAGTAGGCAAAATGAAGAAGTACACTTCATGATTTTGAAACAAAAATCATGCATCAAGCATGCCATTGGACCAACACTAGTTTTTGTATGGTGACAGTTGAGCCAAACTTTTCTCTCAGTGGGATGAGTATCTAGACGGGCATGTGAACCTTAGAACTCCTAGATCACCCAAGCCATATTGAATCTACTTATTGTTTTATTTATGTTTATTCATTGAATTACTATTTTTTAGTTTTAAATTTTTTTATAAGTAGGAGGGTGTGCCCCCATATAAATGACCTTTGGAAAAATGAATTTTGGATTATTGTATTGAAGAAGTATTTTTTTCAATTAATAGGGAATCTCTTAAGGAGCCCATAAGTTTGATTGAACCATTATGTGTGGTGATTGAAGAGTGGATTGTTCTATGCTTGATTGTCATGTCTCTAATGTCTAGTAAGTTTTTCTATTCTACCAAGTTATCTTGTTAATTGTGAATGTTGTTGGTATCAATTTCATATCTTGTTTAAATTTGTATTTCAGTAAGTGCTTGGTTGTATTTAATAATTGACGATCCTAGAATTATTTCATGATTGCTCATAAATTTACATATGAATACTTGCATGCATGTTAGATAACATCTTAACTAGATCTTACTGGGAATTATTTATTGGAATTTTATGAGTTAGTTGTTTATTCATTCAATATGTATATTTGTTCGAAAAGTTATCTTTAAGAGAAATCACATATTCACATTATTTCATGTATTTCATTTGAGTTATTGGTCATTAGAATTGTTTCTTTGAAGCCACATATAATTGTTATTGTTCCTTACCCAAGAAGTTATCCCATCGAGCAATCATGTTTAATGCTTTAGTAATTTCATTTCATACATAAAGAAAACAAACCCAACAAATAGAAAGAAGAAGAAGCAAATTTAATAACTCTTAAATCTCATCGAACGGTTACTGGGCCATTAATATAGAGAATTATACTATACCAAACATGGATGAGTCTAATTGGGCCTTGTCCTTAGGTGTAATCCCTCCTATTCAGTTAAAGGGAATCTGTCCCCCTTAACACCTTGCTAGGGCATAATGCTTGCATATGCACTCAATTTGATGAAAACAATCATTGATAGAAAGTTATTAATGGTAGATTGCAATGAGGATGATCCAGGTGGATTTCGGTGGCCATCCACATTTTTCACTGAATCAACATTTCAATCCTATAGTTTTGATAAACCATGATATTCACTCTTGTTATGGGGAATGGAATATAATTCCATCTTCATTTGTTAATTACAGAAATCATGTAATGATTTCCTAGTGGTGTTATGTACATGCCTACAACATAGCACTAATGCATCGGATCCCATTAGAACTCCATAGTTAAGCATGCTCATGCTAGAGTAGTATTGGGATGGGTGACATCCTGGGAATTCCTAGTGTTTTTACATGCCCGTGACATTTTATAAACTTAGTCCAATTTATCCCACATGCATCATGGGAATTGTTCTCCTCTCACTCTCTCATATATAATTGAAGTGAAGGAGGCCCTTTAAGCATGCAATGGAGTTTGATGTAAATCTTGTTGCACATGAAGCATAGCCAACATATATTTCTTTTCATAGATAAGCTACTCCATTCTACTAGTTTTTGTTCTACAATGTTTCTCTCTCTCTTATTCATTAATAGAAGTTGGGTTTCATTGTATTTCGGTGTTCTCTTCTATATTTTTATTTTTGAACCATTTTGTTCTCAGCATAATCCAGATCGGTGGTATTAGATCACTCGTCTCCTTGTCATTTCTTAGAGTAGGTCCCCGACGAGGTCAGGGTATAGAGAGTTGGGTCTCGAGCTAGTTTCACTTCAGGACAATTTCTCTCACCAGCCCAAGTGACCTCCCATGGTAGAATAAAAGAGAGATGAAAAATAAGGAGATCCTTTCCAGACATTTCTCGAGGAATCCCTCATTCAATAGAGGAACAAGATGATGGACAACTTCGCTCAGATCCTTCGAAGACTACTAATGGTGATGACTGAGGTATCTTCAACAAGCAGGCATTTCAGAAGTGAGACACCCTTCAAGGTATACGCCAATTTTGATATCACCTTATTTAAAGTCCAGATAGATGAAAATGCTCTATAAAAATGGTTCATTATGCTAAAAGGTTATTACTCCATCCAAAAATTTTCTAATAGTGAAAATATCGTTTTTGTGCTCCTTAAATCCCCTCACCATGTCAGAGCTTGGTGGAAAGATTAATTGGAGAAGCACACCACGAATGAATTTACACCATTCAAGAGAGAACCCACTTGGGCAGCCTTTTTAGATGCCCTAATGGATGAGTACTATCCTATCAGAACTTATGATGACCCAGTACATAAGATTGATAGGATATTTAGACACTTAGGAGTTAGTTAAGATCTACTTGGTCTAAT
>CBVK0103145006.1:0-13432 GCA_900067695.1 Picea abies
TTCAAATTGAAATTACAAAAAATTACAAAATTCCTGAGTAAATGAGGTATGAAAGTGATCTAAAGAACCTGAGTAGACAAGGCTTCCATTGAAACTCTTGCTTATCATTTTGTCTGCTTCTCCACATTTTGCATCCAACGTAGAGTTTAGAGTCTAGTTTTTGGGTTTTTCTTTCCTTTTTTGCATTCTATATGCATAATGTAGAGTGCAAACAATAATGTTTCCCTTTCCTCACATCCTTGCATCTCCCACATTTCCAAATCCCCGCATTCTCGCATCTTTGTATTCAATGTAGAGGAAGGAGATTTTTTATTCCAATATGTCGTAAATCATAAACCCACATTTCACACCCCCACATTTTGTATCTAGAATGCAAAAACCTTCCCTTCTGACTCCCACATAATAATTGAGTTTTGTGGGTTGTCTTATGTGGGCCTCTATTTCCTTTTTTCTTCCAAAAATTGATCAACCTAGTTGAATTGGCATGGGTTGATGACTTAGAAGACGAGACTAAATCTCTTGAAGGAGCTATAAGCACAAGGTAGTTGTAGCTATTCTCTGCATCCTTGTTTGTGTAAAAATTGTTATACTCATGGAGGTAATTTAAATTACCAGGGGGGTTTGAAGGAACCAAAGCCAAGTATTTCTCCTCACTGCTACTATAGGGAACCGAATTGGGCTCCTCTAATTCTGATGGAGCCATTTTCTCTACTGAGGTTTCCTACAACTACTTTGAATGCTACTTATGGGTGGGATCATACATGTTTTCCATTGTTTCTTGCAATCCTCTGGGATTTATATTGAATTCAATAGACCGAGAAGAGCTCGGGGAAGATGGAAAAACCTCATGGAGGTGACCAACCTATTGGCATAATCTACATATGAATGTTGTGTTTTCATAATCTAAATGCTAAGTAAAAGTGAGATCAACCCAATTTATGAGCATCTTGTTGGGTAAACCATGGTTGAGGTTGAGATATACACATATGTGGGAAAAGGTGACATTGTCTTGAACAATCCAAACTCCATCAACTTTAATAAATTGACCCCGGGAGTTCTCAATAGTTGAAAGGAACTATAGAACCCACAAGTGAAGAGGAAGGTTTGGAAGTCTAACCCAAATTAGATTTTTCATTATAGTCATGGTGAGTAGGTCAAAATTGAAGAACTAGGGTTGAAAGGATAGGCCCACACTTCCCCAAAACTAGGGTCATTCGTTGAACAATTTTTGGCGATCTTTATGACTTTAAAAATTACAATGAAGCAACCCTTAAAACAAAGGAAGAGCTCATAGATGGAATTCCATGTATGATTCAATAACTCATGAAGCATTGTTGTAGAGGGCCAAAACCCATTGAAAAAAAAAACGATGGCATCTCTTTGATACAAAGTATCATAGGTGTAGACCTTCAGATATAACACTTCCAATGTTGAATTGTTTTTCAATTTATCCAATAGGAAGGTAGGAATAAGAGGGTTATTTTCCTTTAAGGGACCAAAAAGACCAAGCTTCACTGCACTCTTGAATGAGGGGGGCTAGGAAGAGGAGGGTGCATTGGCACCTTGAGATCCCCCTTGAGAAGTATCAAAACTAGATCCATAGTATCATCCTTGTTGATGCCATAGTTCATGAAAAACAAGCTACCATGGAGATGCCTTCTTGAATAAAGAAACCTATAATGCCTTAGAGGGATCCCCTCCCTCTATTGTATCTGTTTTTTTTAAAAAGAAATTGAATCAAATGGTTTCATCTCAAAACATAGGTTTTTTCTAGAGAGGGACCTCACAAAGACATAAAATTCCATAGTGGCTCATTTCAACATCTAGAGGCTCAAGTTCATCATTATCCCAATGATAATAGTTGTACTAAGATCACCCTAGAGATGGGAGGCTTGCTTGGCCAAGATTTTGACAGGTTGCAGCTCCTCAAAGGTAATGATAGTGTCATTCTTCATCTCTAATCCCATATGTGAATACAACTTCAATGTGATCTCATTGAATACCTCTAAACCTACCAATATTGGCACAACTATGGCTTGGATAGAGTCCTCTCTCATATTTGGGTTCAAGGAGTTAGGGCTTGTGGTTGCGTGTGTGATTTCCAAGTCCATTTTCATTCCTAGTTTAACTTATTTCTCCCTTAATTTTGTTATTGAAACATATGGTTAATTTTTTCTTCTTTTTTTTTTATTCATTTTTTTAGGTCATTTCTTATTTTATTTTATTTATTTTTTATTTGGTGACGTTTTTATGATCCTTTTTAATTTAAAATTTTAGAAACAATATTATTATAAAATTAAGAACTTATATTTTTCATTTTTCATCCAAGGAAAACAATGTCAAGGAGGGTATATATGAATGTCTCTAGATCAAGATCTATGATCATGGCATCTGAAACTACAAATAGGGCTTCTGACACTGCTAGCCAACAAAAGACTAACACTTTTATCCAAGGTCTGGAAACTAAGCTCTCGAAGACTATGAAAAATGTTAAAGATTGGAAATCCGCATTAGGGGAAAACAAAATGGACCATTCTTGGTATGTGAAGCAAACATGGAGTAACAATAGAGAATGTATATATTTGTATTGTGTTGATTTTGAACACATATAATAAAATTTTCAGCTAATGGGATTGTTACAAGATATATGTTTGGTGTCAGGTATGAAGATTGTTTATGCACTAGTGAAAAAAGCCAAGACATATATTAATATCACACAAGATTAGGTATTGTTTCAAAATGAGCAATTATAACATCCAATAAGGATTTATAGAACTATGTGCATATATCATGTTGGACATCAAAAGAGGCCATCTAAGTTTGTTTATTCTCATTTATGTTTTTATATATTATTATAAGTGCCATTATTTTTTTTCTAACATATTTAACACCAAAATGTTATATTTTATTTTTACACGATTTTGCTATGCCACTTTCACATATGTTGGCATGGATTTACATTATCTAGAAAAATATAATGGATGTCATCAACTCTTTTCAGGCCAACTAGGCACGAGAAGTAAGGAAAATGAAACAAAGAGTACTGGAAGTTCAATTTGCAAGAATAGAGACACATAAACAAAGAAAAAAGAAAGGAAACCCAACAATATAATAAGGCTATAAATGCTACATTTGAAAACTTAGCAACCCAAATGAAGATTATCTTGACATTTGTGCCAATGAGGTTGCCACTCTTTATCAAAAGAAGAAGAAACGAGAGACGCAAAAGAACCATGCCTAAGGATGTTTCCAATCCTATTGATAATGAACAAATGGTTGATTTAGATTAAACTCCTTTAAATCATAAAGGGAGGAGATCTAATGTTGTTGTTGATGAATAATCCATGGTTAGATTTCAATATCACAATGAAAATTCTAGGGGTAGCAAGGAAATCATAATTCTAGGTGCTGATCTAGAGGATGGTGTTATTGAAACAACAAAAAATACCATTTGAGATCAAATGAGGAGGAACAACTTGGTGAACAATGGCCACACATTTCAGTTGACTATGAAGTAACTTTATAGACCCACACAAAGGCCAAGAGAAGTATCAAATTAGAAAACCACACCCTTGCACAAAAAATTGGAAACATTAATGAGATACAATCCATATGCACATGTGGTTGACTAATTGACTTTTGTTGACCCTAGTACCGCTTAAACTCTCTCCTAAGGGAAAATTCCTAACCCAACAGGAGAGCCTAGTGGAAACTACTAGTAAAACCACCCATTGTCACCTTGGTGGCCTTGCCCCACTCTTTTGACTACGAAAATGTATGTCCTATCCAAGGGGGGAAACCCTATTAGTCAAACAAACAAGATCGTTGTATAAGGATTGGTAATTCTTAACTTGATTTGACAAAAGATTCGGTGGTTGATACTTAACTCACTTTTAGGGTTGGTCAACAAACTATCAATGTGTAAGTTTTTTATCAAAACACCTAGATGCAAGCATTCAAATGATATGTGAATTGTAACACATACTTTATTATGTTGGAAGAAACTTCAATCAATTTTGGCAAAGAGTGAATTTAATTTTGCTTGTGTTCATATCAACCATACATGAAATCAATAGCTCAACATGAACTTGGATGCTTCAGATCTGATGTAGCAAAGAAATGTTTAGCAAGGGTATTAATTCTATTCACAAAATGCCCTGAAAGGATGTCATCCACATGGCTATATGAAAACCACTCATCAATTCAAATTAAGATGAGCTTGGGAGAAAGACCAATATTCAAATCTACATGATAACAAGTGAAAGAAACCCAATCAACTTTACTTGTTCATTACACAATCAACATAGTGTTGTTGCTCAAACTTTAATTATGATTTTAGGGTAGATTGGTAACTCTCCTATTAATGTTCAGAAATGTGCATTAATATTGTCATCAATTATGGACACATGAAGGGAAGAAACTCATAATTGGTTGCGAAACTGTTCCATAGTGAATGAATTCCAATTGTGTTAACGTAAATCGCTAGGTACAACTCTCAGATTTGCAAAATTCACCAATAATTATAATCATGAACACTTAGAGGGAGGAACCATAGAATCAATTTACCAATTTCAAGAAATTATGTTGTGTATTGCAATGTTATAACCAAACACCACACACATGTTTAAACATTTATCTTGTTGCAATTAGATTTAACATTTATGAACTATGAGAGATGTCAACAACGCTTAGCATCAAATACTTTGGAAACACTGAAATACCTCTAGATTTTACCAACCAATAAACATCATCAATTAAAAGTGATTCAAAACATGTTCAACAAAAGTTGATTCACAAAAAAATTAACATATTGTATCATATTTGAGCCATCAAGCACATTTAGCATATAGAACAAATCCCCGAGCTATTTAATATTAAGTAGTGTATACTAATGAAGAAAAACAATAATCAAGCTTAGTTTATCTTTTAGAAGTATGTGAATGGCATGCATCAATGAGTAGATTTGTGAAGTGTATCCTTATGCAAATACTCAACAACGGTAGTAAGACCAATATCCAAATCACACTAGATATTTACATTTAAATTAAACCATCCACTAAACCTTTATAGCAACAAATTTTCATAAATGAGTGGCTTGATTTAAACAAGACGTCTAGCTTGTTTAGTAGTTCGTTGTAGGATTTTAGATATCTATTTACTATTTATCAATAAATGGAACCAAATGTTTGCAAAAAACAATAGAGGGTTAGATATACTATCCAATATAAACCTCGACTCCTATCCCTAAAATGTATTTCCTTCACCTTAAATATTAAAAAGGAAAGTTGAAGCAAACTACGGGTGAAAACATAAATCTTTAAAACATTTCACCAATGGAATTCATTACCGGAGTCCAATTTCCAACCATAAAATAAATATAATAGAAAATTTCTCGTGACAAAATATTGACTTCTTATGAGTCAGTGGGTTAATTAAGCAAGCTGTTTTGCCACATGTATAATCGATTTGTTGGTTGGGGATGTTTAGATTATGTTCAATTCCGAATGTTTCTTAGATTAATGAGTTATTGTCAAATCAGTGGGTGCCTTTTCCAATATGTAATATAGACAAAATACTTTCAAACCCTCATGTCACAAATGTATTTCCAACATAGATTTAGATGAAGTAAACTCAAGGAAAATCAATATGTAATTCCAATAATTCTTTTCATCATTAAGCTTAGATATATCTAGAAAAGATTTAACATTCAATCAAGATCTATGGTACTCTATCCAATAAAATACTTAGATATTTTTTGCAAATCACTATTACATGATAGTTTAAAGCAAGGATTAACACAAAATGTCCAAATCTAAAACTAGTTTTAAAAATTTAATCACAAGATTTAGATATTTGACAATTTAGATCTAGAAATAAAAAAATAACCTTCAAACCCTAGATTTCTCTTAGAACAAAGTAAAAAAAGAAACTTAAATGAAAATATGGTGAGAGGGAGAAAAATAGACCAGTGTCTGACTTTCACTTGGGTTTTGGTGTCACACTAGGTCTTTCTTGGGGCTTGATCCTTGTATCAAGTCTTGGGATTCTAGGAAACCAAAGGTTGTACCCAATGCATTCCCCCAATAAATAGTTGAATACTCCAAGATCTAGGTGGAGGGAAGAGTATGTGACCAACTCTTCCAAGTAGAAAGAAGTATCCTCTATCTTTCACTGATGTAAGAGAAAGAAATCAAATGAAGATTTTCAAACTCAATACTATAGATCTAAAAATAAATGACTAAGGACTATGAGAAAAACAACTTTACCTCGTGAAGCTCCTCTAGCTATAACAATTTTCTCCTCTTGTGGTTCCTTGCTAACTCCTTCATCCACCTCCACATGTTGCATACAAATACTATTGCTAATAGTCTACAAGTTAAACCCTCAAAAAATCTTGAAACACAAATAGATGAGAGACATAATGCTTTCCCTTATTCTCCAACTAGTTACAAATGAGAGAGATGCCCTCCTTATATATATAATGCCTCACTCAAACTATGGGTAGGAAACCATGTGCTAGTACAATACCATGTGCCAATACAATGTGCACAAGAAAACCATGAGACAATACCATGTTCCCAAGTGAAATCCATGGGAGAATTCCATAGGTGGTTACAAAAAATCCTCAAATGTAGGAGAGCCTCCTCAAAATGGTGAAAATGCAACTAAATTCCAAATGTGTGGTCCATGAAAGCATTAGAACAAAATGTTCCCTCCTAAAGGAGTGCCAACATCGCCTCCAAATGTGTTATTGAGGGCAAATGGAGGCCCAAGACCAAAGCATCTATCCAACTAAACCCAAAATCATGGAAGAAATCCTTTTCAATAAAAAACCATGCTATTAAAGAGGGTGACATCATCAACACATGTGGTAAATAAAGCAAGAGAGATCAAGGTGCATGTGGCACATGTGGCTCCTCAAGAAAAGTGCTCCATCAAAGAAGTGGTCAAATGTGTCATAACCACTCATAACAATCCGTATCCACATGTAAGCACCTCATGAATGTCCTCAAAAACATCCCACGTGTAGTTAAAATAATTCAACTGGGAAAGGGCACTCTCCTAGAGTATTCCACATGGAAACTGTGATGATGTGGCATCCTTGTCATTTCCCAATGTAGTACACTGATCCCAAGAAAATGACACAGATCCCAATGTTGGTGGATATGTTTGTATATAGGTACATGTATCCCAATACAATTTCATGAATCCCAATGCAATGTCACATATCTTGAGGCATGGTACACAGATCCCAAGGCATCCATTCCACTCTAGGTGCATGTATGCATATCCCAATGCAATTCTCCCAATGCATATCCCACTAGATTTCATGAGCTAGGATTTGATACTGAAGCCTTCAAAAGGGAGT
This sequence comes from Picea abies, assembly GCA_900067695.1. Lineage (NCBI taxonomy): Eukaryota > Viridiplantae > Streptophyta > Pinopsida > Pinales > Pinaceae > Picea > Picea abies. Next base: position 7,370 of record CBVK0103145006.1, read on the forward strand.
TTTAGCTTTGAGTTACCATTTCCTTGGCACTATTTATTACTACCCCTTCCTTTTTTTTTCTTTCTTTTACTCAAGTCCATTTTTATTTAGATATTCATAGACCAACATGGGACTAAGGGCATTGGCCTCATAGCAAGGTAGCATAGCTCAAGATTTATCATTTTTTGGCTTTTATCTTTTTATTCCCTCTTCACCTCTATCCTTTTTGGCTTATTTGACTTAGGATTTATTAGTTTGAACTTTTTGAATGACAATTGACAAGTAAACCATGAATGGGAATACATTTTTTATGAGAGGGATGGAAGTGAAGCGGGGAAATCGTTAAGTATGGTTAGGATGTGGAAGATGGTACCCTAACAAAATCCCTAGTAGTACAACTTGACTCAAGAATTGACAACACTTCTAAAGGATAATTATGTACCCCATGGTATGACGATGCAAATAATGAAATAATTAATGTTATATAGTATTATTAGATCACAATTCTATGTTTACCATGTTCATGACCCACTTAGATGTTATAACACCATGTCTAAGTATCATACCCATACATGAGAGCATGACACAACAAGTGAAGTGAATCAGAAGAAACCATGATCTTATGTGATAAAAAATGTACCAAGTGCATTTGTCATTTGAGATGTAAGTATGGAGAGCATTTATATACCATGGATGAGGAACCTGAGAATGATACAAGGTGAAATGATCATGTAACTAAAGGAGAATAAAGAAAATATCTACATTTGAATGGCATGAACATGAGCATGGGGTGGGGGGAGATAATGTGAAAAAAATATATAATATATGTTTTGTATATTATCTCCCCCCACCCCCCCCTTTCACCAAGATAATTTCTTTGTAGTTACTCCAACCTGATAGTAGTATTTCATGATTCTTCCCCCACCTCTTTCCTACAAGAGATCTCATGCAAGATGGAACACACCATGTCAACTAGTGGGCGGCTCTAAGACTGTTACCCTTGAAGAGGAAACATTTGGATCCTACTCAAGATTATACACTCTTATATAACAATGTATGATAAATGCATAATATCATGTCCAGATATGCGATATGCACACTCACTCAAAGAATCAACAACATATGAATGAGGTGAATCTACCACCTTGTAAACCTCTACAAAAAATCTAATTCTAAGAAGGAAACTATGAAAATAAATTATTCTAAAGAAATGAATTATTTAAAGGCAACCAAATGCATCAAGAAAACTAGGAAAGTAGGGAATGAAAAGAAACACACAAATCCATGGAAAGAAATCAAAGAAAAACCTACATGACTGCTCAAATGAGCTTATTCTTTCCCAATTCTACTGGATAACTAGGGACTAAGGCTGCTAGGTGAAGTCATAGATCCAATGCAACCACTTTATGAGGTCATCAACATCTCGATACTTTCTCTTGTGTTTGTTTATGAACCCAAACAGGGACACATAAAAGATCATATGGGAATAACATGGAATCTCATTGCTCCTAGGCTCAAGACCGAAGTGGAATCACAATCATGAAGCTCAAGGCCAACTTCTTGGCAAGTTTGGTGATAAATTCAACAAACTCCATCCATCCAAAGGTTAATAAGGTTGATGCAATCATTCTTTTCCTTGTAGGAATATGTCAACCCATTGATCTTACTTGTAGAATCATTAATAAAAAGGGACTTTGAAGGTGGCTCCAACTGGAATCTTGATGAAGATTGTTGACTTTCCATGCCACTTTCAACCAAATTTAAGGAAGGAAAATGGGATTTCTCATGACTTAAGGTTATATTTTCTAGAACATAAGGAAGGGAATGATCCATATCTACAACAACCCCTTCAATATTAACCCTTTAATAAAGTGGTAACTAATTCTCAAGAAATATCTTGAAGAAATCTGAAAGTCATGAGATCTTTCCTTTACCAAGATTTGAGTTCCAATAAAAAATATCATCCTTAAGAAAATACTAGGACAATATAATCATCTTCATCTTAATTTCTTCATGAGTAATGTTGAGCTTTGAAATAACATCAATGAAATATGCAATATGTAAAACAAGTGAGTCACTAAGTCCACAAAACCTTGGTAGTCCTTCTCTCCAATATTCACAATCATTTTGATACCCATGGATTCTCGAGAAATCTAGAGGTCCAAGTAAATCCTTTAGCAACCACTCCACTCCATTTCCTTCCATATTTAGACCATTAAATTCTTCAACACAATATTCCAATTTAGATCTAAGTTCATCAATCTTAATTTCACTTTGCTTGTCAATATCATAAATAAGATCCCCTTCAAAGTAAAAACAAGTTGTACCTCATTTGTGTCTTTCAATGTGGAAAATAGTATCAATGTTTCCAACTTCAAGGTCATCATATTCTTCATGGAACGAAGGAAAATCCACTAATCCTTCTTCAAACTCTACCATTTTAAAATTATCAAAGGATGGGTCATAAGGTTCAAAATTTTGATAAAGGATATAAATCATCAAACCATTATCTTCATATGGATGGGAAAAAAATTGGTTATTATTACCCTCTAAGTTCTTATCAAAATGTGTTTCCATAACTTCATCTTCAAATTCCCTTAATTCTTCTTCCTTGATGAATTCATGAAGTGTTTGGTGTCTCTCTTTATCCATGTATTATTCACATAATTGACCAATATTAAAGATGTATTCTTCATAAAGTGATTCTTCCTTAATATTCTCATTAAAGGATTGGTATCCTATAATAGATAACTCTTCTTCAAATTTGGAGGATGAAGGGGATATCTCCTTATATCCTTGATCTTGAATGATATTATATAGAGTGATTCTTGTTCTTCAAAAATACCATGAGAAGATACTTCTTAATTTTCAATGGGGTTGAGTTCTTTATGTGTTCATAAAGTATTTGGTATTGTATGGTAGATGAAATGGGTACATTTTCTTCCTTTGGGAGGAATTCTATGGTAAATTTGATAAACATCTCAATATCTTCATTTTCAAGACTAGACTCCCAACATTTGAGGAATGACCTCAAAAAATCTGCAAATAAAGTGATTGGTCCTACAAAATCATCATAAAACCAATCATTTTACTTGTCTTCTTAAGTGCACATAAAGGTATGCATCCAAATATCCCTGTGGATAATATGAGATTCATTCATAACCTTTATTAAAGAGATAATGTGTGACAAGGATGACTTCCATGAAATGATCTAACATACTCAAACAATTCCAAAGCATAACCTTTATTTGGAGATCCTAGAATGTTTGAGAAATTAAGTGGAGCACACAAATAATTTAAGCCTTCTAGTTCTCCCATGTTTCATCTCTTCAAATATTCAAATTTTATACTAAATTGGAGTGGATTTGCCAAGGTGAATTCTCAATGACAACCCAATGTTGCTTGCTTCACCCTACAAGAAACAAGTCTTTAAATCTATAATGGAAAAGGGATTCTTCCTCGCAATGTAGTCGTCAAATGAGATTAATGTTGATCACCAAAGTTATTAATGATCATCAAATTGAATCTTAAATTTTTTAACTCGGGAAGTGGACTTTGTCCTTAGAAACTAGTCAAAATGTTGAATGAAGAGAGTTGGGATGATGTTAGACACAACTATCTAGAATCAAGCTCTACAACAACCTGATTTTTTTTTTATTTCATTCAAAAAGGTATGTTGATTTATTATTTTCATTTTACTCTCACGAGATATATAGTGAAACAAGGCATTAGAAAATTCTCAAAACACTATGGGATGAAAGAATCTGCCATCTTTGTGACACTAAGAGAGTTGAATATGAAAATTAGTTCCTCTTAGATTTCCTTGCCTATTCCCAAATTAGATCCCAATTTAAAAATATTTTCTACAATACATACCTTCCTAACCTCCTAAGTCATCAAAACTATGGTTGCCTTGGAACGCTTCTCTCAATGATTTTTAGCACATAAATACAATTTTAAAGAAATTGAAGTAATCTCTTACCTTCTTAAAAAAAAAATACTAAAGAGGAATATAAATGGAGTACCAAAGACCTTTGAATCTATAAAAAATGATCCAAGTTCGAAAGACAAAGAAGGAAACACCCTGAAAATGTTCATATATATGAGGGTGGGGGTGGGGCAAATATAAAAGAAATGTATAAGTTGATGATATCCTTGATCTCTACATTTGGAATGGGCTCGACACTATGCAATACCAAGTAATATTAGGTGACTGTGAAAATATTTCAATTCTTATTCCTAAAAATGAGTAGTCCATAGTTATTGTAGATATCCCTCATGGTTACAATATCCAAAACATTGGTTATGAATGAAATCCTTATTCTTACCAAGCATTCAATAAAATGGTTACGAGATTTGTAGATGTCACAACATCACAATTTTGGAGATTTGGGGATTTTCATTTAGTAACACAAATAGGATTAGTGCTATCAACCTTCAAGAGTAAATAAAATTCAAGTAAGTGTCTTTATTGATAAGAAATTTAAAGTGTATTATTTAGTGTTTAAAGTTTGAAGTCAATTTCAATTATTTACAAGTTAATTAAATTCTTATTTATTTATGTTACAAGCACAAGCCTAATATTCATAATTCCAATAATTATCCATTTATGGGTGATATTGAAAGCATACATATTATATGTTGGGAAAAAGATGATACTTATGATCTTGTTCTTATCAATGAAAAAGTTGGAGGAAAAGTACATAGTCAATTATTGATTTATAATGTTGTGGTTAGAAAGCTAACATACGAGGAAACATATTGGAATTGAGATATTGTAAACATTTATCAGAAGCAACAAGTACTGATTAATTATATCATAGATACACTTTCAAGTGAAGGACATTGGATTTTGGATTTGTTCTCATGTTTAGGTAAGCTTTATGATATAATATACAAGGATACTTCAATTTATATCATTTTTAATTTATGTTTGTTTATGCTACTTTACTCGATTTTTTTATATTTGGAGATTAGAGACAACACTAGCATGTTTCTTACATAAAGGAAGAAATTGCATATCCATTGAAAACGATACATTACAATGCAATTTTATTGAGGAAAGAATTGATGCGATTAAAGCTATTCTAGATGAAATGCAAGGAGTTGGTTGGAACAAAGGATATTTAGTGAATCACACATGAAAAACATGTCAAAGGAGATTCAACCATCTTTTAAAGGGTTGTTTGGAAATTATCATTTTTTACAACTTGCAAACATAGAAGACCCAATGGAAGAACATAATGGTGTCTAACAAGAAATCCAAGCTCCTAAAAATAATGATGTATTTGTTAAAGATGATGAATATGGCATATTTGATATTATTGATTAGTTTTAAGATGTCCTTGACCATTAGACAAAATACTCTATCAAATATTTGAAACATGTTTTTTCTAATCAAATCTATTTTCAAATAGTGTTCAATCCAATTGAATCATGTACTAATACTAATCAATATTCAATTAGTTGTTTTATAAGTCCCAACAAAAAATATTGTTCAAAGTTTTCTTCCTTTTCTAAAAGTAGTGCGAAGATCTTAAATTCAAAGTTCAATATCATTTCAAAGTTTGATCTTTTCATTTGGATATTGGATTTTCCCTTTCATAAGATCAAAAGTCTTAATTATCAACTATTAAATAAGTTGTTGAATCTAATTGGTACTCTAATCATTCATTTCAAAACATTCAAACCCTTTCTTTTGTATGACCATAATCTTTCACAAAGATCAAAATTATTGATTAATGAAGGAACCATTGTACCATTTGTTCCAAATGAGATATCAATTAATCCACTAATTATTGAGTTATTCGATAATGAAAATAATCACATGGAATCACACTGATTTGGATTTATGAGTGGAACGAAAGGAATAAAAGTTTGAATACAATAACATAGAGATACAAAGAACAATAAAAGATATCCAACGAACAATAAATTCTATTGAATAAATAAAATAGGTTGAAACTGTAAAACTATAGAACCAAAAACAACTTGCTCGAATGGTGGTAGCTATCTCTGAGAAGAGATGTGGCTTCTACGTGCATCCGTCTGAGAAGAATGATTACAATGAGGCTCTAGAGGCCT
>CBVK0103145010.1:0-15627 GCA_900067695.1 Picea abies
ATTGAAGATTTCTTCCACGTCTCCCAAAGGTGTGTATAAGGCGGCAACACATCGCTCTACACAACAGTAAGTTACCACACTCTCTGTTCAAGAACTTGTTGTAAATCATACTACAACTCTCTCACAGATATGTTAACTAGTGTGACCATCCTTCTCTTTTATAAGCCAAGGGGACAGTTACAAAAAATGGCTAGCTAAAACCTCAAGTGTTGCATCTTTATTTGGGAAAGTAACTCCTCACTAGTGTACCTCCCTAAATGAGTAACAACCAAAAATTAATGTGCCTATTACTGGATTATGTAATTGTAGAAATAAATATGCCCTATATTCAATGGTGAATGTGCTTCACCTTCTACCATGAATTAGCAGAAGTAACTCCTGCAATCAATGTGTACCCACTCCTGGAGAAGTTCACCCTACATAGCAAGGTGTAACTCCCAAGGTGATGTGCCCTCCTTCATAAGCAACTTGCCAGCCATGAGAATCTCCTTCACAGGTGCATCCTCTCCAGATCTGCAATCTCTCTTGCTGCTTAACTCACCAAGGCAGAAAGAAGAAAAACTCAGCGAAACTAGGTAATATAACACTCCCTCTTTGAAAGGATAATGTTCTCCAACAAACCAAGATACTCTCTCAACCTCTCGAACCTGAAAAATCTTCTCATCAAGTGCATTTTCCTCTTTCCGAGAGCATCCTCTACCCTGGATTTCAAATTTTCAATGCTATCATCAGTGGTATGCTCCAAAGTATGTTTTGGAATGGCCACTCAGATATCATTCTCCTCCATCATGGCATCCTACCATCCCTGTTATTCAATTTCTTCCTCACAGCTGGAATGTTTATCACACGAATTGACGACATTCATGTAAAATAAGTAAGAAACGTTATAGGGGGATGACTCAACCCAAAAATTGTCTTTGGCACTCCTACTTGCTCTTGTGCATCCTGTAATGTCTGTGTAAGTCATTTCCACTTTCTGTTTGTACCAGTAGGTATAGAGGGCTAAATACCTTCATTATAACCAAGATGATATGAATCTGATTTTCCCTATTCTTTTGGATTAGCATGTGGGACAACAACTTTTTTTTTCTTCTTCCATCTTTGTAGAAGGTTCATCGAACTTGGAGCAACATCCATCCTTCATAAACTTCACACCTCTGCTCATAATTGTGTTCTACTATGTTGGAGCATAGATCCGGTAAGCCTTGGAAGTTTTTGTAGAATTTTCACTATGCTAGGCTCAAGCATGAGGTTTATTTCATTTTAGCATTTACTTGGACCATGAACAAATGAAGCTACACAATTTACAAGTGTTGCAATAACCAAGATCACAAGAAGAATAACCATGCACAAGAACACATGAAATAACCTGGGAAAGCCCTTCTCAACAAGGGAGAAAAACCCAACAATCCTTTGTTATATTCTCAAGAGAAGATCCTCCAACCATGAAACCCTAATGCACACAAAAGCGTGCTCTACTACGTTGAAACTTGCACCCAAGACAGGTGCGCACTTTAGCCCTAGAAGATGTACTTGTTGAAATTTCCAAAAGACAAGTTGTGTTGTTTCCTCAATGGGGAAATCACCTTTATTTATATTAGTCTGGATAGACCAAAAGTGGTGTCTATTGGCACAATAGGGCTGACCTCAATAACTCGGAAAATAATTAATTAATCCAATAAACATTAATTATCTTTCACATATGGTGGAGCCGACCTGTACCCTTTACATCATAATTAGGGTTATAGGTAAATCTTACTCTCAGACAATATAGCAAGGGATCTCACACATCCACTAGTGCTCAACCACTAGGGGCACATCCACTTGTGCTTAGCCACAGGGACGACCTACTCAATATATCTCTATCTCACTGAGTCCACAGGAGAATCATCTGGAGTACCATCTCAAGCCTGACACAACTGAGTCCACAAGACAGTAGACCACACGTCATAACAACTCAGTCCAAAGTCTAACGCACACCCATCACATGGGCACCTTCACCCCACACAGGGGTACACATCATTTCATCTCAATCCAAAGAGGAACGACACACCCAACTCATGGCATTATCACCCCACACAAGGGCACACATCGTCTAATCTTAGTCCAGAGAGAAACGACACACCCATCTCATGGGCATACCCAACACATGGGCTCTCTCACAGGTCGACTCACTCATTCTGTGTCCTGGAGGATGTCTCTCGAAGCTGTAATCATCAACACTCCCTCTTAGCTAGGGAGGCATTCTCTACCAGGCCAAGTCTCTCACGGAAGTACTCGAACTTCGTCTTGGCAAGTGGTTTGGTGAAGATATCTACAATCTGCTCATGTGTAGGAAGGTACTGCACGTGTACTACTTTCCTCTGCACCATGTCTCTAATATAATGATATTTTATCTCAATGTGTTTCGATCTATCGTGAAACACAAGATTCTTAGAGAGCTTCACACAACTCTGGTTATCACAGTGAATAATGGTAGGATCCATCTCATGATCAAATAAATCTGTCAAGAGCTTGCGAAGCCACACCGCTTCGTGGACTGCCACACTCAATGCTATATACTCTGCTTCTTCGGTACTCAAGGCCACAGAGCTATGTTTCCTGCTGCACCAGGAAACCATGGCAGACCCCAAGGTAAAACAACAACTAGATGTGCTCTTCCGGTCCACTGCACTCCCTACCCAATCTACATCGACATATCCCTGCAAACTCATGTCTACACTGGAGGCATATCTCAGGCCATATCCAACTATGCCTCGTAGATATCTCAATACATGCTTCACTGCTATCCAGTGAGTCTGTCTCGGTTGACTCATGAACTGACTATGTACATTCACTACATAGCATATGTCAGGTATGGTGTTAACCAGATACATCAATGATCCAATCAATTGTCGGTATAAATGTGGATCAATCTCGCCTCAATCAGTAGAAGCATTGTTCATCTTCTTCAATTCCATCACCATTGGTGTAGGCATGGATCTGCAGTCTGTGATACCGAACTTCTTCAATATCTCCACTATATATTTTCCTTGACTCGGGAAAATCTCATCAGTCCTCTGCCATACTTCTAGTCCCAAGAAGTAGTGCATCATACCCAGATCCTTCATCTTGAATTCAGAAATCAATGCTCGGTTGCATTCAACAATAATTCTTTCTGAACCGGTGAGGAATAAGTCATCCACATACAAGACTAAGATTAGGCACTCGTCACCAACAATGTGATAATATAGGTTTGGATTAGCAACACTTTTGTTGAAGCCCAAACTCATCAAGAATATATCCATCTTCTCGTACCAAGCATGAGGTGCCTACTTTAGTCCATGTAGGGCTTTCTTCAACCTGCACACATGATATTTCTTGTTGTGTATCACGAATCCTTCTAGCTTCTCAACTTAAATTTCTTACTCAATCTCACCATTGAGAAATGTTGTCTTTACATCCATCTAATGTAGTTTCCAACCCAAGGATGCAGCTAGTGCAATGATAGTATGGATGGAGGTGTATCGAGCTACTGGAGCAAATGTCTCCTCATAATCAATTCCCTCCACCTGTGAGAATCCTCTGGCTACAAATATCGCTTTGTATTTCTTGACACTTCCATCAATTGCATGCTTGATTTTATAGATCCACTTGGAAGTTACTATAGAATTCCCTTCTTGTCTCAGAATAATATCACACACATCATTCTTCAAGATGGATTGATACTCTTCTTCCATGGCATCTTGCCATACCTGTTGACCTGTCGCTTCTCCATGACAAGAAGGCTCACTATCAATGATGTGGCTCATGGCTGAAAAATAGCTCGAAAATCTCTTTGGTCTCTTGCTCTCTCGGAATGTGCCTTGAGGAGCTACATGTCCCTCTGCCTCCTGCAGAGTTTGTCGAGCCCAAGCAGGCCTTTTATGGCCTCCTGCAATGTCTCTGGGGATATCAACTGGAGCAACTCGATCAACTAGAACAATGGTTGTCTCCCTCTGAACTGCTGAAGGGGGAGAAGGTACTATCTCGTTGTCAATCTCCATCTGAGATTCTCTGGGTCTTCGAAAGGCTATCTCTTCTTCAAAGATGACATCTCTTCTCACCTCAATCTATCTCTGACCAGGGATGTAGATTCGGTAAACCTTTGAAGATTCACTATGTCCCACAAATGTACCCTTTCTTCCTAAGGGTTTAGCTTGGATCTCTTTTCTTTGGGTACATGAAGATATACTGGACACCCAAATATACTGAAGTGTCCTACCTCAGGCTTCACTCCGGTGAAGGCTTCTTCGAGAGTCATGTTCTTCAAAATTTGGTGAGGACTCTTGTTCTGACCATATACTACTGTCATGGATGCTTCTGCCCATAGAATCATAGGTAGATGTTGATCACATATCATTGCTTTGGTTGCTTCAATGATGATTCTGTTCTTCCTCCTTCTCAAATAGTTTAACTCCCTCTGAGTCAAGTGACTCCCTCTGAAGTCTGAAGGATAAACATCTTCCTTTGTTGTTAACCTGCCTAGAACAAGAAAACAAACGAAAAGAAACAAGACAACAATATCTCCTAGAGAATAATGAGTACATCTCTAGAATCAAAACAATTTAAGGATTGTTGTCATAGCTACAACACCAACTTGTAATGTATAAAACTTAGAAATGTAGTTTAGAGGCATGATAATTAAAACAATCAAACCTGGAATCTTCACTTCTAGTGTGTTGTTCCCCTGAATACATTAAGATCCCTCTGGATCCACAATTGCAACAAAGGTTCCTTCCTCCTGCAAGTACCCTCATGACAATAATACAAATAATATATACAAGTGCATACCAAAGAGTGTTGATATGAAGAGGAAGGATTCATATTTGATTTCTTCATCTCTTTGATTTGGCTCTGGATCTGTCTTCTAATCTTCTTCATGTAGTCTGAATTTGCTTGATTCCTCAAACCTATCTTCCAATAGAGTTATGTTCATCATGTTTTCAGATTCTTCACAAACCCTTACCAACTGGGCTAGGAAACCTAACAGCTAGGCTAGGCTAGAAATATTAGGTTTTGCTGGGCTTATCACTACCAACAATAAGCCTTGAAAGTCAGAAAAACACTGGTGAGTTGAAAAGCTCCTTCAATGAGCTGGAAAAACCCTAAATCTGATTTTTCTACAGAAAATTGCGAAACCTAGGGCCAAAAATCCAAAATTCTCAAAATTGCACTCTGAGAGTCTCTGGAGGTGCATTGAAGGAGGTCGTATTCTCCTATTCAAATTTAATCCCCAACATCCAAGTATAAGTGCTGGAACACCCAAAAAGGAGAGGGTCGTACGGATTTCTGGAAACCCTAGGAGGGTCGTACGTTTCTGCAGAAGAGAGAGGACGACTGCTAGAAGCTTGTGCAATGGCTTCTTCAAGACCTATGCTCTGATCCCATGTTGAATTTTCACTATTCTAGGCTCAAGCATGAGGTTTATTTCATTTTAACATGTACTTGAACCATGAACAAATGCAGCTACATGATTTACAAGTGTTGCAATAACCAAGATAACAAGAAGAATAACCATGCACAAAAACACAAGAAATATCTTGGGAAAACCCTTCTCAACAAGGGAGAAAAACCCAACAATCCTTTGTTATATTCTCAAGAGAAGATCCTCCAACCATGAAACCCTAATGCCCACAAAAGGGTGCTCTACTACCTTGAAACTTGCACCCAAGAGAGGTGTGCACTTCAGCCCTAGAAGATGTACTTGCTGAAATTTCCAAAAGACAAGTTGTTGTGTTGTTTCCTCAATGGGGAAATCACCTTTATTTATACTAGACTGGACAGACCAAAAGTGGTGTCTATTGGCACAACAAGGCCGGCCTCAATAACTCAGAAAATAATTAATTAATACAATAAACATTAATTATCTTTCACATATGGTGGAGCCAACCTATACCCTTTACATCACAATTAGGGTTACAGGTAAATCTTACTCTCAGACAATATAGCAAGGGATCTCACACATCCAATAGTGCTCAAACATTAGGGGCACGTCCACCTGTGATTAGCCACAGGGACGTCCTACTCAACAGATCTCTATCTCACTGAGTCCACAGGAGAATCATCTGGAGTACCATCTCAAGCCTGACTCAACTGAGTCCACAAGGCAGGAGACCACAAGTCATAACAACTCAGTCCAGAGTCTAACGCACACCCATCACATGGGCACCTTCACCCCACACAGGGGTACACATCATTTTATCTCAATCCAAAGAGGAACGACACACCCAACTCATGGGCATCCTCACCCACACAGGGGCACACATTGTCTCATCTCAGTCCAGAGAGGAATGACACACCCATCTCATGGGCATACCCAACATATAGGCTCTCTCACAGGTCGACTCACTCAATCTGTGTCATGGAGGATGTCTCACGAAGCTGTAATCCTCAACAGTTTCATTGTAACCAACAAAAATACCCTTGATAGTAGAATGTTTTGGCTTGGTCCTCTTCTCATCAAGAATATGAATAAAAACAAGGCAACCGAATACACGGAAATGTCAGACCTCAAGTTCTTCATTGGAAAAAAGCTTCCTCTGGTGTATTGTCCTTCAAAACTTTGTGAGGACATCTATTCAAAATGTAGACTACAATATTATATACTTCAACCCATAGACACATGGGAAGATAAATGTCATGGATCATGGCCACTATAGACTCAATAATAGATATATTCTTCCTCTCTTCAACCCCGTTATGTTGCAAATTGTAGGGAACTACCAACTCCCTATTGATCCATGCATCCCTGCAACAAGTATCAAACTCTTTGAAGGAGTACACTCCTTTATCGTCAAATCTAAACGCTTTATTTGCTTGCCTATTTGATCCTCAACTTATTAGAACCTCCAACCCTAGGTGACTAATATCCATATAATCTCAAAGCAAACAAATCAAACTGAATTTATTGGACTACTGAAATCTAATTTCTGAACATAGCATCAATCACACAACAGCGGGAAAAGTAAATAGTGTAAGCATAAACAAAATACACACATACACAGATGATTTCTCCTTCAACTCAGCCTCTCATTCCTTAGATCAAGGCTTACAAGGAAACCTCCACCGATTGATAAAACAACAGTTGTATGGTTAAATAAATCACCCACAAAAACATATATGTACAGTCTCCTAAAGAGTTGTATGCGTTGCATAGAAACCAAGGGGAAAACAAAACAACAGATGTATGGCCCGTACATCCTATTGTACGGATCTACTATATGGCATTGTTGTTGTACGCATCTACACATACTCTGTTGTACAACCCTGATGTATGGATTTGTACGGCTCTGCTACTGAACAACCTGTTGTACAGACCCGTACAACCTCCTCCTTATCACTCGCTATCTCCTCTCCTACTCGCTAAAGTTGGATCCCAACATCATGGAGAATCTATGATGTACAATGACAGTACTTAGACACATCACTTTTTCTACTTATTTTTCCTATGTTGCATTGGCTTTGGGGACGGGAGGGACGAGTTTCCGGGACGGCTAGAGCACACCCCCAAAATTTTCAGGGGACAACAGGTTAGGGATGACAATAATATATATATATATATATATATATATATATATATATAATATATATATATATATTTAAATTTATTTAAAATTCAGTGATTCACCATATGCATATGGCATATGCCATAAACATGAATGATAAATATTAAATATAAAACATTGAAATAATTTAATGAGCATTGAACTAGCAGACATTGTCTAATCATCATTGTCATTTGTCCATTGTTAGGACTCAAAAATAAACATACATTGTCTAACCATCATTGTCATTTGTCCATTGCCAGGACTCAAAAATAAGCATACATTCGGAAGGTCCAAAACTTGTTTCGACATTCAAACTTAAATTCTTATTACACAGTCTAAAGTTTAACTTTAAATTCACAAAAGTAAAAGTACTACTAATTAGATTCTAAAGTTGTGAGCTTCATAAGCCCGAGCAATTTCAGATTTTTTTCATGTGAACAAATGCATGACTTAACGGCAGACTGAGAGTCACCCAATAGATGATGATATGCTCTTTGGCAATTTCCTCTCAAACAGAGGCCACAAACTTTGCACATCCATTGTTTGGAAAGATTTGGTTCATTCTCAAGTAGTGTCATGAACTTCAACAATGGATTTTCATTTTGTGCAGCTTGGCCCTGAACATTTTGTCCACCAGCTTGGCCTTGAACATTTTGACCATTCATGGTAAATGACGAATGTTCAAACTCAAAGAAATGTGATTTTAAATTTTTAAAATTTGTGTAGATGTTACAAGACCCTGCAAAGAAAAACAATGATAACTTCAAAATTCAAATTTTAGAATAACAAAAAATTTACAAGTTACAAACTTAAACAGTCTATACATCAATCATTCCAAAACTTAAATCGCATAATCAAATACAATTTATTATTAAAACTTAAGACAGTCACATATAAATTATAAATTATAATTATAATGATATGAATCTAATGTCTATAATAGTAAGTGGTTAAGAAACTGAGATTCAAGAGTCAATAAAAGTTGATTAATAATTTAGGAGATTAGATATCCAAAGTTAGGAAAAACATTGTTGATAGTCCAAAACTGCAAATGCCAAAACAGTACATAGTGTGGGTGCCAAATGGCTAAAGCCTAAATGTCTCAAAATAACATAAAAGGGAGTCCCTGACTCAATGCCCATACTAGCATGAAGATTGAAGCTACTCAGAAATTTAGATCTTCTACATTAAGACTATGCAAAAATGCATGAGCCTCACTACCTTCTCTCTCATCATCATCAATGCCCTGCAACTGCAACTCAATGTCATCTAATGGTACATTTACCAATCATGCATGGAGAGATGCACCATCCACCTCATCATCAATCTGGGAAGCATCCTCGGGATCTACATCCCACCATGTTGTTGGTCCCTCTAAATATTCTGGTGCTTTCCTTGTAAGAAGGCGAAAACTACTATGCACATAAACTAGTTTTTCCGCTCTCTTAGAGGTAAGCCTATTCATCTTAATAGAGTGGATAAAACTATATGTGGACCAATTCCTTTCTGCAGCTGAGGAACTAGCAACCTGAGATAGTAAACACATAGCCAAAGTGCGAATTTCTGGGGCTTTGTCCCCGTACATCTCCACCATCCACTGGTATTTCTTTGTGCCATACCCAAAAAATCTCCCTTTGCAGCAATAGAGAAAGTGTTGTCATTGAACATTGCAAAGTCAAGAAAGTGTTCTCGAATTATGGTTGCTTGCTCAAGTGTTAACATCTTTTGTATGGCCTCAATAAACCCCTATTTCACCTCAGGATCATCTATTGGTGCAACTCTTCCTTCCCTCTCCACGTACCACTTTGGATTAAGTGCATAAGCGGCCATATCAAGAGGTGTGTTCAACTTGTTCCATCTCTTTTCTATCAACTCTTGGATTTCATTAAAGAACTCCAAAGTGGGGTCCCTCTGATGCATGATGGACTTGATCTTTTTGATCATGCTATCAATTGACTCATATATTTCCCCAAGGTTAGGGGATTCTGAACCTGCATACCTGATTAGCTCCACTATTGGAGAGGTGAAAGAGACTATGTATTTCACATCAATCCACCAATCATCGTTCAACAACATTTGTCTTACCTTCTTTCCCTGATCTATTTTTGATTCCCCTCATGTAGACCACTCAGAACTAATGACAGTGGCCTTTAAGGCATGCTACACCTCTAACATACGGTCAAGAAGAATGAAATAGGTGGCATACCTCGTATCTGTTGGTTTCAAGAAATGTTTCTTTGCATAAATCCTGTAAATAGTTAGAGGCATGGTGGTTGCAAATGAACATTTGTGCCTCTCTTGCATCCAAAATAATGCGAGTGATCCAAGAAATTTTTCCAATGTCTTTGAGTGCATTGTTCAAAGCATGCACACAACAAGGGGTCCAAAATATATGCTTATACCTGCTTTGAATCATTAACCCCGCGGACCTACAAATTGGTGCAGCATCTGTGATAACCTGAACTACATTTGTAGGACCAATCTCTTCGATTGCATCTTTCAATACCTCAAACTGAAAAGTTGCATCCTTCATCTTTCCAGAACAATCAATTGCCCCCAAGAAATAGGGCCCTTTTGGAGAGGTGACAATGATGTTCAACAAAGGCCTTTGTTGAATATTTGTCCAACCATCCATGACGATTGAACACCCATAAACAATCCATGATTTTCTAAGGCCTTCCATCAACCCTTGCATCTTTGAGACCCCTCTATCTAACAAGGTTGTCCTCATTTTATTGTAACCAGGGGGTTGAAATGATGGGCTAGCAGCAAGTACTTTCCTTATAATCTTTTTGTAGAGAGGAGAACGAGTGGCATTAAATGATATTCCATTAGCAAAGAAAAATTCAGCGACTGCATCATCTGCCTCCTCCTTGCGTTGTGTATTGAACATCTCTATGACAACAACTTTCCTACTTGAAACTGTGTTACTAGAACCCCCTATTGAATCAACTTGATCATGGTCATGAGTTTCTCCATGAGAGAACTCCATTGAGCTAGAAACTCTCGGTTTTTAAAAATGGAAGGGTTGTCCTCCTCTTCCTCTGCAAGAATAGTACCACCTGTGGCAGCCATGTGAAGTTTAGTCATTTCAATTATTTTTTCCAATGGCAGGTGCATATTTTTACTCCATCACCCGGAATAGCCAATAGATGATGATAAACTCTAGTGTAGTTGCCCTTAAATACATGATTGTAAAGGCTGCATAACCATTGCTCTGAACCACCACTATGTTTCCTCTTGTTTTGAATGACCTTCTTGACAAATCGCAGCAATTCTTGACATTTATGGCATTGGAAATTGAGTGTTCAGTGGACTCGGGGATTGTATTTGGAGGTCCTCTCATTTCAAATTGAGGAGATTGAGAAGGGATGTCCATCTGAAATATTTAACGGATTTCAACAAATTACAAAATGAGTCATGACAAATTAAAATGTTCAAATTAAAAGTTTTAAAAGAGGCTTCAAAATTCAGACTAATATTTAATTTTACATGATTTTAGAAGTTAATAATTAATATTTTAATTTATTCAGTTTATTAATGTGACCCTGTAACTATAACTATGAAGTTTACTGTTGTAGCCTAGAACTATAAATTTCAAAATAAATTAAATAATAAATTTTAATTTTGATATTTTATAATGTTACTAACTTACTAACTTACTGTTGTTACTGTAAATTAAAAATTTTAATTAATATTACAGTTCCAAGTTTACTAAATTAAAAGTTTATAAAATTTAAAAATTATAATACACTACACAAATTGTAAAACACTTAATAAGTTATTAATTATTAATAAATTAAAATTATTAATTAACAATTACTATTATAATTTATAATTTTATTAATAAATATAAAATAATTATAAATTAAATAATAAATTTAAAACTATATAGTCACTAGTGTATACTAGACAATTAAATTATTAAAATTTAACTTTTAAGTATAAAATTTAAAAATTATAATACACTACACAAATTGTAAAACACTTAATAAGTTATTAATTAATAATAAATTAAAATTATTACTTAACAATTACTATTATAATTTATAATTTTATTAATAAATATAAAATAATTATAAATTAAATAATAAATTAAAAACTGTATAGTCACTAGTGTATACTAGACTCAGCTGTAAATTAAATTATTAAACTTTAACTTTTAAGTATAAAATTTAAAAATTATAATACACTTAAGTTATTAATTAATAATAAATTAAAATCATTAACAATTACTATTATAATTTATAATTTTATTAATAAATACAAAATAATTATAAATTAAATAATAAATTTAAAACTGTATAGTCACTAGTGTATACTAGACTCAACTATAAATTAAATTATTAAAATTTAACTTTTAAGCACACTGTACAGTGTATATTATAAATTTATAATTTATAATTTATCAAAATTACAAAATAAAAATACGATATATTATATATAGTCATATTAATAATTAAATTTTAATTTTTAATATATATAAATATTAATAAATTTAGTATATACTATATAAGTTTATAACTGAAAATAAAAATTTAAAATACAACTACATTACACAATAATTAAATAACATCACTAACTATAATCTATCAAAAAAAATTAAAAAAAAACATTTGAAATTTCTAACTCTCGCATACCTATAAACGCGAGCGAAATTTCCGTGGCTAGACTGTGTACAATGTAAACTTCCAGAAATCGTCCACAAAACCATCCACAAACTGTGTCGGAATGACGTCCACGAACTGTGCCGGAACGAAAGCCCCTTAAAATTGTTGTAACTGGTCCCTATAAATTGTTGTAACCGGCGCCTAAAAATTAAAACAGTTGCCGGAAAGCCCGACTGTGAAGCTGCGTGCGAGGTCGAGGGAGAATGGAACAAAAAGTCAATTGTGAAGCTGTGTGCGAGGTAGAGGGAGAATGTAATAGAAATCCCAACTGTGAGGCGGCGTGCAGAGCGCTGAGTGTGCAGGCGAACCGAAGACACGGTTAATAAAAATGACGTAGAGAAATGAAGTGTGGGGGAGAAGACGCGGTTACTAAAAATTATATTGTGTAGGGTTAAAACGCCTTTACGCGCAGGCCAGTTATGTGGCACGTAGATTTAGGGTTTTTTTTAATTTTTTTATGAATTATTTCGCGGATCTGTCCCCAATTTTTTCAGGGATGTCGGTACGGTACCCGAAAAGTCCCCAATTTGACCCAGGGATGGATTAAACATCCCCACGTCCCCAATAGAGTCCCCAACCAATTGGAAACATTTCCTAGCCCTTTAAAAGACCCCGGTATGCGGGAATGTAGGGTACTTCGGTTTTTTTGGGGGGGACGGGTCCCCGTGAAACATAGTATTTTTCTAATCCTTTTCCACAAGATTGCAATTTGCATTAGTCTTACTGAAACACAAACCTCAAATATGCTCATCAACCCTGGAGTACCATGCACATGGTGCCTACTTCAACCCATAAAGGGCCTTCTTCAACCTGGAAATATGGGTCTCACAGCCATACACTCCAAAAATCCTCTCCGCTACTTTATGTACACCTCCTCCTCAATTAGACCATTAAGAAAAGTTGTCTTCACATCCATCTTATAAATGATAACCAAATATTAATGCTAGAGACATAATGAATCTAATGGAGGTATACCTAGCAACAACAGAGAAAGTCTCTTCATAGTCAACTTCCTATTTCTAGGATAACCCTTTATCCACATGGCACAAACTAAGCTTTGAATTTCTCTATGCTACCATCTGCTTCATGCTTAACCTTGTAGAACCACAGAGTCAACTCCCTATTTCTAAGAGAACCCTCTAGCCACAAACCGAGTTTTGATATTCTCTATGCCACCATCTACTTCATGATTAACCTTGTAAAACCACATGCAGTAAAACACTAACTTCCCTTCTGGTCTAGGAACAATCTTCCACAAATTATTCTTCGTGGAGTTGTATTCCACAATGGCATCTTTCCAAGTTGGCTAACCTACTACCTCCTCAAAACTAGAAGGCTTTGTATCAATGATGGAAGACATCAATGCCACATAATTTCAAAATTTCTTGGGATAATGACTTACCCGAAATAAAGTCTTAGGAGCTCCAAGTTGCTCCTACACCTCCTATAATGTCTAGGTGAGACACCTATGCTTTATAGCTAAACTAGAAGGTAAAGAGGCATCCCCAACACCTCCAAGGGGGCTTGCTGATTTGAATATGATTTTGTTGAAATATGTGAATCATCCTTTGGGACAGCAAGCTCCTATACCTCCTTAGTCATTGTTGGATGTTCCTAAGACTTGGAGGACCACACATCCTCGTCATACTTGACATCTCTACTCACAACTACATTATGTTGAGATGGAATGTGGACCAAAAACATGAAGATGTGATACCTAAGGCTTCTCACCTACAAATACCTCCTCTAATGTCTTGACCTTCAAAACTCTATGAGCACACCTGTTCAAAATATAGACAGTTTTAAGACATGATTCTACCCAAAAACACATGGGCAGAGCTAGATCGTGGATCATAGATTCGGTTGCCCAGATTCGGTTGCCTCTATGATGGAATTACTCTTCCTCTCTACAATCCCATTCTATTGAGGATTGTTGGGCATTGTTAGCACCGTCTTGATCCCTTCTTACCTGCAAAAAGTGTTAAACTCCATGGAGACATACTCCCCTCCATTGTCAAAACATAACACCTTAATCTTCTTTTCTGTTTGATTTTCTACAAAAGCCTTAAACTCTTGAGACTTCTGAAACACCGCATACTTGGTCTTCATGAAGTAAATGTTCAGGGTTTCCTAAAGGAATCATCAATAAAAGACACATAAGAAATGTTACATGATAAGGAAGATGAACTCATGGGTCCATGTACATCTAAGTGGATTAGGTCAAGAATCTCTCTTGACCTATGCTTGCTGCTAGGAAATGCAGCGTTCACATGCTTTCCGAATGCATAGCCCTTACACACTCCTTTCTTCTCAACCTTCAAGCCTAGTAATCTGCTGCTAGGAAATGCGTCCTTCACATGCTTTCCAAATGCATAGCCCTTACACACTCCTTTCTTCTCAACCTTGAAGCCCATAAATCCTTACACCATGTCCTTCAATATTTTCAACACTCCATGGTGTAAGTGACCTAGCCTCTTGTGCCAAAGCTCAAATAAGTTATCACTATGATCAGCTTCTTTCTCTTCAATTTGTTTTCATTTTGATGATGAACTTGGCTGGAGGTTTGAAACGTCAACTCTAAAAATTCTAATCCAACATCCTCCAAAGACTTGAGGAATTCACTCGGGCTCTCATAGGATCCCCCTACAACCTGTAGAGACCACTCCCTTGAATACCTTTGGCCAAATCTCGACCAAGATAAAAGCATCTCTTTCGAGTGCGGACCTGTTGGTCATCAAACTCAGCCACATATCGTTGGTTTATCATAACTAAAACTGAAAGGACATTTTTAATTAAGCCAAGTACATACAAAACACTGGTAAGTTCAAGGATATCACCTAATGGCATCTAAAATGAGATGGAGCCCACTCCTACTATTGGATACATGGCATTATAAACAAGTTCTTGTAAAACTTTTAATACCCAACCAAACTATGATAACCCAGCCAATAGATATTAACCAATGTTCCACCAAGACGGGGGGACGGGGGGACGAGGGTGCGGGGGGACGCACAAGGGGGACGTGACGCGAGTACCCCCAAATTTTAGGGATTTTTTGGGAAATGGGGGACGGGGGGACGTCACATATATAATATAAAAAATTTTAAAAATAAAAATAATAATGATAAATCTCAACAATAACATAAATTAGTAGATTGAAAAGGGACTAAATAGTAAATAATCAATACTAACAATAACATAAATCTCAACAACTAAATACTACTAAATTAGTAAATTGAAAATTCAAATTTGTAAATGATATAAAGTTATAAACTATTAAACATGATTCAAAATTCAATTCAAATTCAGTAATGAAATACATTGATTCATAAATCATAAATGGAAGTTGAAACATAAATAGTAAAATAATAAATATTGATACATTGATT
>CBVK0103145030.1:0-38903 GCA_900067695.1 Picea abies
CAAATAAGTGTGCTTGCAGGACCACTATTTTTTTTTTTTTTCAATCATGCATAGTTATACTCTGGCCTGAATAATACTACTGTGATGAAATGACCAAATGATTAACTAGAAGAAATGTGTAGTAATTTCGCAACCAAAATGTCGAAGGCACAGTTGCACGGAAATAGATCTTGTCTGTTCTATTTTTTTATTTCCATTCCCAAGGATAGGATATTCAAGGTTTTTACAGACAAGGGTTTTCTCTATGCTATAGCTCTCTGATATACATGTGGGGTCTAACAGTAGTACTTGGAACAATATCTCAGGGCACCAACTAAGGAGGCTAAACCATGCCCTTAGTCGTACTACCCGACTACCCATGTACTAGACAACATCTTCTTGAGTGTTGTTCTCAGTGGAACTATAGTAGTCAGGTAGTCAATCAGTTTATCTATGGAGGTGATCCAAGTGGATATCGATGGCCACCCACCTTTTCCAAATGGCTCAAAATAGTTTTCTGGCAATTTTGATAACTTACTATTTTTAGTAGTTTTTAACTTCCGGGGCCATTTTGAGGGTCTGAATGAAGGCTTTTTGGGATCGAGCTTCTCAATGAAATCTGAAGGCTCTGATTGATCCACCTAAATAAATATCATCGACATTACCTTTCCAATAAGATATCGTGCAGCCCAAACAGAGATCGTATGCCAAAGTTACGCCCCCATGAAGTTGACACACCAAACTACCCAAAACGGGGTCCACAAAACTATTGGCTTTTTATCTTCTAGGGTTAGGTTTTTGGATTTTATTTATGATAAAAAGGCCTTTGGAGCCTCATTGTAAAATCAATTTCTTATGAATGCGAGTAGCAGACACATATTTTCTCAGAGATAAGCTGGCACCATTCTAGCAAGTTTTTCATTCTGTATTTTTACAGTCTTTGTACATTTTCGCTCATTAATAGAAATTTGTGTATTATTGTATCTCTATGTTTATAGTTGCATATCTGATATATTTATGTTATATTATTGTATATTCAAGATATCTCTGTACATTGCTTTATTACATCTTTGCTCTCATTTCGTGTCGAAAATAATCCAGATCGGTGGTATCAGAGCAGGCTGCTCTTGATCATTTTTTTCAATGCATGTCCCTGACGAGGTCTGAGTATAGCAAGTTGGGTCTTGAGCTTGTATCTATTGAAGAAAATCACTCTCGTATGCTGAAGAAACCCTCCATGGAAGAAGAAAATAAAAACAATGGAGTAGGTGATTCTATCAATCTGTTGCTTGAGCAAGCTCTCATGCAACATAGGGATGAAATGATGGATAATTTTCTCCACATCCTTCAACATATGCCAATAGAAATAGGCGCATATTCATCAAACAACCACTTTGGAAGAACCTCTCATTTCAAGGTACAATTTAATTTTGATATTCTCATATTTGAAGGTTAGATATATGCAGATTACCTAGACAAATGGTTAAATATGTTAGAAGGTTATTTCTCTGTTCATAATTTTTTCGACAAGGAAAATATCACCTTCGCACTCCTTAAATACTTCCCCCATGTCAAAGATTGGTGGGAAACTTACTCGGAGCAAAGTTCCAGAGAGGAGTTTGGAATATATGGAGTCGATCCCACTTGGGATTTTTTTGTGGATGCGGTAAAGGAACAATATTACCTTGTTGGAAACTATGAGGACCAATACATGAGATGGACCACACTATGACAAGAGAGGGGCCAAGAAGTTCCAGAGTTCACCAATGCCTTCCATACTTTGCGCACCAAGCTAGATATCAAAGACTTCGAACGACATTTGGTTCTGAAATATCGTGGGGCTCTACAAAGATACATCCAAACTCAAATGGATTTTCTGGACATCTCATCACTCAGTGCACCTTATTGACATACTGTTAAAATCAAGGAAAAATTTAATCACCAAAATAAATGGGTGTTTGCGTCTACAAATCTACAACAACCAAAGTATGAAAAATACGACCCTAATAAAAAGTCTCTTGAAAAAAAATCCAAGCCATAGGAAAAGAAGGGTCATGAAAAGAAAAAGAAGGACACCGGAAAATGATGTGATTTCCACAAAATCCTCTGGCACAACACTAAGGAATGTTTCTCAAAACAGTCATTGGTGGTCGTGATCAAAGACAAGGAGTCGAACCCTGATTCAAAATCTGATTCTGAAAACACTGGTAAAATATAGATCATCGATGCAGACCCCACTGCTATTGTCGCAACCACAACAATTCAACCAGAAGAACCAACATATCCTGAAGAGGGGGAGTGCCTTTTTCATTCACAAATGTGAGTGAAGGGGACCCCGCTGCATTTTATTGTTGATAATGGAATCCAAAAGAACATCATCTCAACAAAGGTCGTCAAATAGTTGGGATTGTCGACAACACCATACCCGCAACCATACAACATCAGGTGGCTTCACCAGGGACAAGATCTGCATGTCATCCAACAGTGTCGATTGTCATACGACATCCATCCCTTCAAGGATGAGATATTTTGTGATGTGTCCCCACTGGATGTCTGTGATGTTCTATTGGGCCAACCATATATGTGGAAGTGTCGTGTTGTTTATGAGTCTCGACCTCGTAGTGTCATTATTTCTCTAGGGGGTAATCCCTATAGAATACTAGAGATAGTTCTTACTATTGTCCCACCTAAACAATGCCGCAAGGTAGTACCTCATACTGCAAAATTCAACTTCTTCAAAATCTGGTCAAAAGATGAACAAAAGAATACTCCAACCACTACAGCCTCGGCCCAAGCACCTTCTATCCAACAAATGCAGGTCGAAAATATTGCAGCAAAGTGTAAATATTCCTTCTGCAAACAAGTATCTCATGTATCCATACTTGTTAAAAATGTCCAAGCCTTCCAGCCACATGTTCGTGACAACCTTCAACAAGCTAAGCAACACAACTTCTCCAACAAGGAAAACAACTCATCAAGATGCAGATTTAACAAATGATTTTCCCTCTCCCTCGGGCATTGAACGGAATGGATACCATTTCTTCCTAATGAAGGAGGATTGATCTAGGTGGATATCGCTAGCCACCCACCTTTTCCAACTGGATCAAAACATCTTTCTGGCAATTTTGGTAATTTACTATTTTTAGTAGTGTTTAACTTCCAGGGCCATTTTGAGGGCCTAAATGAAGGTTTTTTGAGATTGATATTCTCAATGATATCCGAAGGCTCAAATTGATCCCCCTAAATGAATCTCCTCGATGATACATTTCTAACGAACTATCATGTGCCCCAAACAAAGATCGTATGCCAAAGTTACGCCCCCGAGAAGTTGATACACCAAACTACCCAAAACGGGGTCCACAAAATTCTTGGCTTTTCATCTTCCAGGGTTAGGGTTTTGGATTTTCTTTCTGATAAAAAGGCCTTTGGAGCCTCATTTTAAAACCATATTCTTGTGAATGCGTGTAACAGACACATCTCTTTTTACAGATAAGCTGCCACCATTCTAGCGAGTCTTTCACCCTGTATTTTTACAATCTTTGTACATTTTCGCTCATTAATAGAATATTGTGTACTACTGTATCTTTGTGTTTATGGTTGCATCTCTGATACATTTCTGTTATATTATTGGATATCCTAGATATCTCTGTACATTGCTTTATTATATCTCCGCTCTCATTTTGTGCTGAAAATAATCCGGATCAATAGGGCTTCAAGAAATCTAGGCTGATCTATATACATGTGTTGTCTGATGTGCTACCACTCGAGGGGGTACCAACAGGGGTTACAAGGGTGGCCAAAAAATATGGACTTGAGTACCACTTGTATTTCCTGCGTGTATGACTTCCCGACCAATGGTTTATGTGCATAACAACAGATCTTTGTAGCTTTAAGACGCCGAAATACGTCTTTACTCTGAAAAAATTTAACCCACAATTTTCTGTCGAGGAAGGTGCTCTCGTACCACTTGTAATATTATAGATATAAAATAGTATGCAGAACAAAAGTATTTAGCTATAAATGATAGAGAAACAATGATATAACCAGAACAATACCATAATAACACGAGAAAGAGCACTTTGATTACAGATAGCAATGTTCACTTTCCTCTTTGAGAGACGAGATTTCTCATACCCGCTACTTCTATTGATACTAAATCTATCTATCCAAAAGAACAATCTCGAAGAAGATCCTTCTAGAAGAAAAATTATATTATTCTACCTACGTGAGGGCTTAGGGAGGTTAAGTCCCTAACAATAACAACCACATCAGTTGAAAAAAATGAAATAAGAGGAGGGCCACCATAATCGTTACCATACTTTCCAATTGGCTAGGGTAGAACTTCAAGCGAATTAATGAACCCTCCTTCTCCGGAGAGTGGAGCTTCCTTATATTCTTTCAAATTGGAGAGTTGAGGCAAACTGCCACCCTTTTGTTCACTCTTGAATTTCTTAACCCATTTTTTTGTTACCTCCCCAAAATAGGGGACACCCTTTTGCATTGAGATTGTAAAGTGTCAGTAATCAACCTTCTGATTCCATATTTTCATATCAAAAACTAGGTCCACACTATCGACAAAATCATCCCTCAAATCTACCTCAACTTGTATCCACACCCATCTTCTCTCTGCCTTTCACTCCCAATTAGGTTGCAACCCAGAGAAAACCCCGAACTTGTTTCCTATGGCTTCAGGAGCCTTAGGAGTCCATAATACCAAAGGGAACCCAGGAAGAATGGCACAAACATCCATCACCGCTCTTGGCTCTCTAGTGGGGTCAAAATTTGAATCCCATTTCCGTAGCAATAAACCCAAAATCCCCTACGCCCAGTTTTTGCTGAGAATTTTGAGGCAATCTTCTTTCCAGCGAAAAAAGAACACCATCAACCCTTTGATAACGACATGAAAAATAGGTGAATAGTCTAACATTGTTTTCCACTACATGGCTGTCCAATTGAATCGCTAGTCAACCTTTGGCTAGTTACCACTAAATTTCTCCACCAAGGTCATGCTGTAATACTTACCCACTTTCTCGATATCCCTTTCAACCACCATCTGCACAACCACAGAACTTGCCTTAACACACTTCTTATGGGGTTTTCAAGCTCGTGCAACCTCCACAGATTTCGAACTACAAGTAACCCCTACTTGCTTCTAGCTTCAGGTGCAGACGGAGAAGGAACTTCGGGATTCGGCAAAAGGTGACGAGAGTTAGAACTTGGCTCATTGATCCCCACTTGCCAAATAACTTGCACTTTAACAGTAGGGGATGGAACGGATGCTTTGGTAATGGCGTGCACCGAGGGACCAATACTCAAATTTATTCTCTTACAGGATTATAAAAAAATGAGATTTAGAAGAGAGCAAACAAAGGACAAAAATGACCCAAAGGATTAAAAAAAAATCTTATTGTAGTTCATCAATTATATCAGAAATTAAATGTATAACTATAATTTTCAAGAAAAGTTGAAGTCCCACAGAATTACAAATGGCATATCGAAGAGGGGAACCCACCCACCATATCTATTACAACATGAAACAAAATAGGATCTTCCTTAGGTTTGTTTGCTCATCCAAACCAGAACTGTTTCAACAATCATATAAAAAAACCACCTATCTTAAGTTGATAGTGTCAGGATGTAATCATTTCACCGCCTCTGTGCAAATGGTAAATTGGTGGCTTGACTTTTCAAGACTCGAGACACCATCGATGGATTTGTTAGTGGTGGCCACCTTAACCTTTGCAGGCCATGAGACACCATCACCGCCTTGATTAATATTTTTATAAGATTGAAGAGGCATTTTTGTTTGTATATATACCTGATATGGATTATAAGAATTATGAGCTTGAAAGCATATTGTATAAAAAAATTCTTATTCGGAGGTGTTTTCTTCATTAATACTTCGTTTTTTATTTGAGATTGTAAACTCATTTGGTTCCTTGATCCCATTCTCCATATTGTTTTTAATTTTATTAATCACAATAATAATTTTATTTTACCAATTCCCATATTTACGTGGAGTTTATTTAGTGCACGGATTTTACTTACTGCGCGGAGTGTGCACGGAGTTTATTTACTGCGCAGAGTTTATTTACTGTGCAAATTTTATTTAGTGCACGAACTTTATTTACTGCGTGGAGTTTATTTGGTTGGTTTGTGTCGAGTGATTGCATGAGCCGAAACTTGAACTCCGATCTTCCCTCCAGTTTTTTTTTACATTTGGTATCAGAGTTGCCATTCTTTCCTGCAGAGAATCCTATTAGTTGCTCATTTCAACGCAGATAATTTATGTTGGTGCCCAATTTCACTTTCCTATTTTCATGCATGAAGGTTTATTTGATTACTTTCAAAATTTTATTAATGGTTGCGTCTGGTAGCAGTTCTTCTCAGATTCAGGTTCCTATCCTCAACGTGAAGTCATATGATTCCTGGTATATTTGGATGAGGATGATTTTGCGTTCTCAGGATTTGTGGTCTTATGTTATTGATGGTTATACCGAGCTAGTTGATGCTGCAACAGAATTGGCTATGTCTAATGTTGACTGTGTTTTGCTGAAGGAAAACAAGAAGAAGGATAATAAAGCTCTTCGATTAATCCAACAAGGATTAAATGAAGCCATTTTTATGAAGATTGCTACCACTGCATCTTTGAAGATGGCTTCGGACGTTTTTGAAACCTGTTACCAAGGTGTGTCCAAGGTGAAGATAGTCAAGTTGCAGAGCTTGAGAAGAGACTTTGAAAATTTGAGTAATGAGTGTTGTGAACCAGCTGAGGCACTATGGAGATGATGTTGAGAATAAAAGAGTTATTGAGAAAGTGCTGAGAAGTTTGCCCAAGAAGTTTGAACCTATTATTGTGCCCATAGAGGAATTTAAAGATTTAAGTCTAATACAAATTGATGAATTGACTAGTTCTCTTGTTGCTCATGAATCTAGGATATCTAGATATGAAGAAGGATCAATGCAGAATGCTTTCAAATCCCAACTGCATGTTACCAGAGATAGAGGAAGGTTTTATAATCGTGGAAGAGGAGGTCAATTTTTTGGTCGAAGGGACAACAGAACTGAATCAGGAGGAGAAGTCCCAGTAGAATCCTCCTAATTTAAGAGGGAGAAGCAACAAACCCTGGCAGGAAGAAAATCAGAGGTATGATAAAACTAAAATAAAATGTTATTATTGTAATAAGTTTGGACATTTGCTAACAAATGTTGGAAAAAAAGGCAGTTGTTGGAAATCAATCTGCACATATCACAAATGAGTCTGAAGATCATCAAAATCATGTGTTTCTAACCTGTAATGTCACTCAGGAAAGTGCAAATGATATTTGGTTTTTGGATAGTGGTTGCAGTAACCACATGACTGGTAATTTTTTTAATGATACGGCGACCACCGAGATCTACACTCTTTCCCTACACGACGCTCTTCCGATCTCACAGTAGAATCCTCCTAATTTAAGAGGGAGAAGCAACAAACCCTGGCAGGAAGAAAATCAGAGGTATGATAAAACTAAAATAAAATGTTATTATTGTAGTAAGTTTGGACATTTGCTAAGAAATGTTGGAAAAAAAGGCAGTTGTTGGAAATCAATCTGCACATATCACAAATGAGTCTGAAGATCATCAAAATCATGTGTTTCTAACCTGTAATGTCACTCAGGAAAGTGCAAATGATATTTGGTTTTTGGATAGTGGTTGCAGTAACCACATGACTGGTAATAAGGATTTATTTTCTTCTATTGATACTAGTATTCAGTCTGAAGTAAAACTAGGAAATGATTGTAAGGTTGTAGTTAATGATAAAGGTGTAGTTCCATTCTACACTAAGAATAATCAAAGAAGAAATATTGGCAATGTTTATTTTGTTCCTGATTTAAAATGAAACCTTATTAGTATTGGACAGCCGATGGAGAAAAAGTACAGAGTATTCTTCAAGAACAAGGTATGTACAATCTATGATAAATTTTTGAGCAAACAGTTGATTGCAAGAGTTGAGATGACCAAATATAGAATGTTTCCACTTGTTATGAGAAATGATTTAAGTGGTTCTTTGAATGCTTGTAAAGTTGGAAGTTTAGATGAATCTTCGCTATGACATTTGAGATATGGTCATTTACATTTTCGTTGCTTAGATTTGTTACAGAATAAGAAGATGGTAAAGGGGTTTCCCTGTATCTAGCAACTTGCAAGCTCTTGTGAGAGCTGTATACTTGGGAAGCATCACATAGAGAAATATGTTTCAGGTGTTTCCTACAAAGAAAAAGCTTCATTGGAAATTGTCCACACGGATTTATGTGGACCTATGCAAACACCTTCTTTAACTGGCTACGTTTATTTTATGACTTTCATTGATGATTTTAGTAGGAAGACTTGGTTGTATTTGTTGAAACAAAAATCTGAAGCTTTTGAATTTTTTAAGAGGTTTAAGTCTATGGTTGAAAATGAGAGTAGTCGAACCATTAAGATCCTAAAGTCTGATAGAGGAGGTGAGTATAAGATGAATGGATTCATTGAATTTTGTGATCTTCATGGAATTAAAAGGTAGTTTACTGCTCGATATACTCCACACCAGAATGGAGTGGCTGAAAGGAAGAATTAGACCATCTTGGATATGGCTCAAAGCATTTTGAGAGAGAAGCATCTTTCAAATGAATATTGGGGAGATGTGGTTCTTTGCTCTATTTTTATCTAGAATAGAAGTCCGACCAAGACCATGAGGGATCGTGTGTACCTCAGGAAGCCTGGGATGGTAAGCCTTGCAATGTTTCTCATTTCATAATTTTTGGATGTGTTTCATTTACACATGTACCTACAAAAATGAGGAGGAAGTTGGATGACAGAAGCGAGAAATATATCTTTGTTGGATACAGTGAAGAGTCTAAGACATATAAACCCTACAATACCATCACCCAAAAATATGTAATCAACAAAGATGTTCAATTTAAAGAAGATGAAGCTTGAGATGGGAGTATTGACAAATTAATTTAAGAGGGAGCCTTGTTACCCCATGAAGATGATGATGAAGCTGAGTAGGATGAAGGATATGGACAGTTGGTTCCACATGCACATATGCCTACAACAAGAATTCTAACAATGGAAGCACCAAATTTCATCCCATCTCAATTTAGAACACCAAGAACTCATGAATGTGGTGAACCATCTAGACATGGTGGACATCAATCAGATTCACAAGTAAGTAGTGAATCGAATCCCACTTTAGCTTCATTGAAAAACAGATTTAGAGGTCAGAAGACTAGAAGCTTAAGAGAATTATATGAACAGAATGAAGAAGTAGATCAGATTTCAAATTTTGCATTAATAACATGTGATCTTGTAAGTTTTGATGAAGTTGCTAAAGAAGATGTCTGGATAAAAGCAATGGATGAGGAGATTGATTCCATTGAAAGAAATAACACTTGGGATCTTGTAGATTTACCTGAAGGTAAGAATAGTATTGGTGTTAAGTGGGTTTATAAGACTAAGTTGCATGCAGATGGTGAAGTTGAAAAGTACAAAGCAAGGCTTGTAGCTCGCTCCTGTAGTAAGAATTGACACAGTGAGGATGGTCTTAGCTATTGCAGCTCAGAATAAATGGATCATGCGTCAGATAGACATTAAGTCTTCATTCTTGAATGGATGTTTGGAAGAAGAGGTTTATGTAAAACAACCTCCGGGTTATGAGATTGATAAACATAGAGATAAAGTTTACAAGTTAAGGAAAGCTTTATATAGATTGAAGCAAGCATCCAGAGTTTGGTATAGCAGGATTGATGAATACATGATCAATGTTGGATTTAGTAGAAGTCCAAGTGAACCAACTCTGTATACAAAGGTAAATAAGGAAGGTAAAATTTTGATTGTCTGTTTGTGTCTTGATGACCTAATTTTTACTGGAGATCTATTTGTAGATGATTTTAAAAATGCCATGAAAATACGGTTTGAGATGATTGATTTAGGATTGATGAAGTATTTTCTTGGAGTTGAAGTGGATCAATATGATGATGGCATTTTCATTTGTCAAACTAACTATGCAAATGAAGTATTGAAAAGGTTTAGAATGTTGAATTGCAAGCCAACTGCAACACTGCTGGTAACTGATAAAGAGATTTATGTTTAGTTCTGCAGATCTGAAGAACAATTTGTAGACATATTTACGAAGCCTTTGGGAAATGAATTATTTAAAATCCATAGAGGAAATATTGGGGTCTGCAAGATGTAATGCATTGTTTACAACAATTTTGTTTTACATATTTTTAGTTTGTTTTTCTCTGAAATGATTAAGAGGGAGTATGTGAGGATGTAATCATTTCATTGCCTCTGTGCAAACAGTAAATCGGTGGATTTACTTTTCAATACTTGAGACACCATCGGTGAATTTGTTAGCGGTGGCTGCCTTAACCTTTGCAGGCCACTAGACACGAAATCACCACTTTGATTAATCTTTTTATAAGATTGAAGAGGCATTTTCTTTTGTATATATACCTGATACAAATTATAAGAATTATGAGCTTGAAAGCATATTGTATAAAAAAAATCTTATTTGAAGGTGTTTCCTCCATTAATACTTTGTTTTTTATTTGAGTTTGTAAACTCATTTGGTTCCTTGATCACATTCACCATATTGTTTTTAATTTGATTAAACACAGTAATTATTTGATTTTACCGATTCCCATATTTAGGTGGAGTTTATTTAGTGCACAGATTTAGATTTTATTTACTGGGTTGAGTGTGCACAATGTGCTGTGTGCGTCCATGTTAGCCAGTGATTCACCACAACCTCGACCGCAATGACGCAATGAAAAGTAGATCGTACACCTTCACTGTGATAATAATTGAACATGCTTATTTTCTTTCTGGTATGACAGAGAGGAATCTGAGTAATCTCATGTCGCTTCTGTATAAATAACTTCATCTTTATTGATTGTGTTATCCCCATGATCAGAACATCGATGTCCATTGGACAGGCCTTTTCATTGTAATTTCAATACATAACAAAATAATATATATTTATGTATTTATGTTTATGTTGATAGGTTTCTCCCTATTGGAATTGATGGTTTAATAAAGCTTTTAATTACAAAATCTGATTTAATGGTTACTAATTGAATATGCTGGCATATTCTTCGTCTTACACTCAAATCAATGAATGAGATTGAGAACATTAACTCCCTTTCATTTATGAATACCTCCATTTATCATGTTTACTTTTTCATTTTTACATAAGATAATTAACAAATTCCTAAGCTGAATTATTAATAACCACCAAAAATACAATTTAGCCAATAAAACAAAATTGCTTCATTTTCAACATTTACCTCTTCATTTAACATTTACCTCTTCAATTTTAACATTTACCTTGCTACCTGTTATTTTACCTCTTCATACACAACTATGCATTACATATTTCATTTACCTATTAGGCATCCATTTTACATGGCGTGTCTTTTCTTTACCTATTCATTTCCGCCACCTTTTTCCATCTCTCCCATACAACGAAGAATCAAAGGTGTAATTTTGATGGGCTTTTCATATTTTCCTATACAGCTTACGCCGGTAATGGAGGATCACAGGTGTCATTTTGGATGGGCTTTTCATATTTTCCTACGACGGGATTTTCATATTTTCCTGCACAGTTAAGCTGGTAATGGAGGAACAATACTAAAACGCAATGGCCGGTAGAATACATTAATCCTAACATATATCTGTTATTACATTGCTCAGGAAACCCTAATATGCTCCAGTCCAGGGCGGATCAGTTGCATTTAGGTATGACATTGTACATACTTGTAAAAAGAAGATGTTCATAGCCATTTTCTTATTTGCATAAACTAGGGCATCCTTTGAGAGTGTGAATAGAGATTCCCTAATGCGGTGAGACGCAAAGAAAAATAGTTAGCCTTCCCTCAATATGAGAACATTGTTGGTGCTGCAACAATAATTCTTCCAATTTTATCTATATCTTGGTATTACATTGCTCAGGAAACCCTAATATGCTCCAGTCCAGGGCGGATCAGTTGCATTTAGGTATGACATTGTACATACTTGTAAAAAGAAGATGTTCATAGCCATTTTCTTATTTGCATAAACTAGGGCATCCTTTGAGAGTGTGAATAGAGATTCCCTAATGCGGTGAGACGCAAAGAAAAATAG
The DNA here is from genome assembly GCA_900067695.1 of Picea abies. Taxonomy (NCBI): domain Eukaryota; kingdom Viridiplantae; phylum Streptophyta; class Pinopsida; order Pinales; family Pinaceae; genus Picea; species Picea abies. Next base: position 12,127 of record CBVK0103145030.1, read on the forward strand.
TTAGCCTTCCCTCAATATGAGAACATTGTTGGTGCTGCAACAACAGGAGAAATCTTGTGGTCAAATGGATTATTTCTACAATGATGCCCTTCGCTGTGAAGTACCATAATTTACAAAATTCTGTAGAAGTTATTCGGTGAAATAGCACTTTAGAAAACTGCTCTTTTAGTTCAGATGCAGAATTCGTTGAGATCTAAAAATCTTGTATGCTAAAAATATATATAGTCTTTTTCTGTTTGTGATTTCATTTTGAGGAATCCAACTATGAATGGGTATGTTATAATAACTCTATGAGCCTTTTGAGAGCTATAGTTATGTGGAACAACAGGTTGACAATGCATTCATGGTTTGCAGATACCAAAGAGAACATTATCATGATCACCATTTGCATGTTGACATCTTGTTGGCAGGTTGACAAGGCATTCATGGTTTCCTTCCTTAGCGTAGCGAGTGAGGAGTGCCGCCTATCTGAACTCTCCTCGTGCATAAAGACACTGCCTTTTGAATAGATAGAGTGCGGCCCTCCAGCAATCCTCATGGCCGGTGCCTCTCCGGGTTCGTTGGTTTGTGCTCCAGGTATCTACATCTTGCTCACGCATGGAATAACATCTTGACTCGGGCGTCGGCTTAGTTCGAACGCTAGAGCACTTTAATTTTTTTTTAATTAAAATACACCCTAGGATTTTCTAGAGTTTCATTTAATCGAGGTCAGGAATATATAGCGATGAGTTGAGGGTTTGGCGTTGTAATCATTGTTTTGTAGGAAGCTGGTGAAGACATGGAAATCGTAAGTCACCAGCTTTTCAAATTAATGAGCTTATCGGCCTATATGGGACAGGTGCTTCATACACCTGAGGCGCCACGTTTGCCAATTCAAAGTTAATTAAATTTATGGGAGGAAGGCGCTTCATTCCATGTTTTGCATATTGAATGCATGCAGCTTCATTCCATGTTTTGCATATTGAATGCATGCAGACCTTTGCCGTTTCATATTATGGCCATGCAGACCTTTGCTGTTTCATATTATTGTTTCATAGCATGGCCTAGTATGGGCGACGTTAGGATTATTTAATGTTTCATATTATATTATTAACTAGCATAGCCGCTAACTAGTGGCTAAGTTGAAAAGTATTATTTAATTATTTAATTGTGGCAATTACATATCTTTACAGTAATTTTCTAATGTGATTAGATAAATGTTAAAAAGTAAACATGTTAAAGGATGTTTTGATAAATGCAAGAAAGTTATAAACAATAAATCTGATATATTGATTTTGGAGAAAGACTAAAAATATGCCAGCATCTTCAATGCATAATCATCAGATTAAGATTTAATTATATCCATTATCAAAAAATAATTTAAGAATTTAGATTTCCTATATCTTTATGATTAAATTTTATTTTTTGCAGACACAATCTATGGGAATCATCATATATGATATACCTCTCACGCTGCCTGTATTCAATGGTTTTCTTTGAAATTAGATTTTTGTGGTTTCCGTGACTACATATTAGATTTTTTTAATATTGTAGTTTATATGTGCCTACACGGTTTTCTTTGTGTATTCACCTATGACACTTGCCAATAAATTCATACAAAAAAGGATCATATTAGATTTTTGTGGGCACTGCGTATTAGATTTTTTAATATTATATGTGCCTACACCAAGTTTTCTTTGAGTATGGCCTTTGTGCATGCAATCCTTTGCCGTTTCATATTACGGCCTTCTTTCACATACCTAAAAGTCCAGTATGCATGCACATCAGTATTGCAGAGGAATTATATATACATATACATATTCTTGTAATTATATATACATTTGATTGCCATGGCAATAGAAAAAACAGTTATTCTTGATTAGATCATCAACTATGTAAACAGGCAACAGGAAAAACAGTTATCCTTGAGAATCAAGTCGAGGTAATGAGAAGATATAATCCTTCAGGTAATCGGAAGATATAATCCGCTTTTAATCTTGACATGCACAGTATTAAATCAATCCCTGCATTAAGCTTTAGGGTTTGAGTTACCTTTAATGGTTTGAGTTACCTTTAATTGTATTAAGATTTAAGATTTATTTAAGTTAAGATTATTTGTGTTAGAATTATTTATATTAAGGTTTATTTTATAATAACAAAAAAATAATTTCATAAACACATTATAAATAAAAATAGAGAAATCTATTTTTTTTTTAAATAATAAAACTATAATAAATTTGTTTGGGTATATCAACCACTTTTAAATGTGGTTGTGCTAGTGATAAGCCAATATTTATTGGAAATGATGTTTTAGTTATAATATATATATATATATATATTTTGATAGGCTTATATTTATTGGAAATGATGTTTGAAAGATTGTGATTTCAATATGAACTTTGTTGCAGGATAAAAATATGTCGATTCCCTTAATAATGGTTCCCACCTTTAAAGTTTTTTTACTGAATCTATTTTAGATTTTTTAATGCCTTACTTCACTTGTTGGTGGGATGGGCAAACCGCTTTTACTTCCACTTCTTTACCACCACCTTTCATATCGAAAATACATGATCAGAACAAAAGTGCTTTTCTTTGTAATTTCAAGCCAGAACGTGACAATTTAATGTTTAAATATATTTACAGAAAATAGGGGCTTCTTTGCCACCACCTTTCATATCGAAAATACATGATAAGAACAAAAGTGCTTTTCTTTGTAATTTCAAGCCAGAACGTGACAATTTAATGTTTAAATATTTTTACAGAAAATAGGGGCATTTTATATACACTTAATATTTCCTTCGTGGCAGCGACGCAAGGGATTATTCGTTTTTGGATTTCGTTTTGGGATGATATTAACTTGCAGGAGATTGCAATATTGGACTTGCAGGCTTCTTACATACTTTATTTTGATTTTATTGTAAGGATTTTCTTTCCTAGTTTGTTTCAATTTGATTGTAAGGACATTTTTTAATACAATGTTAACTTTAACTTGCAGGCGACTGTGTATGTCTTCATCCTGCGTATCTAAGATCGAACTTTGATATCAGGCTGCAGGCTATGAGAGAGAACACATAAAATTCGACAACGCCAAAGCGACGGAGAAGGAGAGTGGTCTTCCTTTTATCTTCTGGGTACTCAAATAGAATCGATTTTGAATAGACAGACGCAAAAATGCGCTTAAACTACATATCTATATTTCAATGTAACATCAGCCATAGAAATCGCTGTAAATCTACTTTGATGATTTCATGTTATCACTCAAACGGAGGATTACTATTCATGCTTATTCCTCCACCCACCAATTCCCAATGCAACCCCTTTCAGCGAGGGAATTTCTACTCTCAAGTTCTCGTGTTTGTGCACAACAGTTGAATGTGAGGTTTGAAGGCGGATTTAAATTTAACCAATAGCAATTGAAGTTGCCAATGAACAATCTATAAGATAGTCCAGGTGGTTTTTAAGGTGGTTTTTATTCCAATGAGACAAATGGTTGAATTGGTACCTGAGCTTGAAGATACCATCACAGGTTGGTTCGATGGCCCATCATCAGTAAATGGATTTCATAGTGGAGCTCGAGGTCAAATAAAAATCTTACAAAGTACTTAATATAAGTGTATCTTTCACTGTGAACTGTGCATCAACACCAAGGCAAAATTTTTGGGTGCTTTGGCAAGGGCAAAACTTTTGGGTTCCTGGGCCACATGTCTCTTAACTTTATATAGATACTTTTCAGGTTCTTCGTTATTGAGTGGCTTAAGAGTAGGGGTGAACTACAAGTAGTCTCCCTATTAACCCGGAAAGATGGAATTAAACAACTACAGTCCACCTGCAAAAAAACTCAACTATACACATATTTATGACTAGTACAACACTCATAAAACCAGCTAGAGTCATTTCATACAATCTTTCGATAGAAGGACACAAAGTCCTAACTCTTTCTATCAATAGGGACAATAATTGATCAATAGGGACATACTACACATCATCTTCCTCCTCATTCTCCGTAAGTCTCTAATGACATTTTGCAGCAGTGGCATAAAGTTCTCTGCACTTTCTCCTCTATATAAACTTGACTTTCACCCATACATGTCTAAAAACAGAGCACAAATTATATATATATATATGAAATTTTCATATTGAAAAAAATATCCATATGCTAGTTATAATATTTAAATTTTAATGACAAATACTTTAAATATTAATGTTTTTCTTTTCAAAATAGAAAATGATACCTATCCTCTTATATGAACCTCTTTATTAATATGATTGTGCTAGTATACTATACTTCATTACATTTTAAAAATAACATAATAAAAAAATAAAAAATAGAAAATAGATAAAATAATTATATCAACCTTTTTATTAATGTGATTGTGCTAATATACTAAACTTTATTAATATTTTAAAAATAAAATAATAAAAAAATAAAAAATAAATAAAATAATAATAAAATAGAAAGTCGTGGTGATAGTACATTGCATTTTTTAAAATAAAAATAAAAACTGCAAAGGAATGGTAATATAGAGAATCTATTAAAACATCAAAACAATCACTTAATAACATACTAATATACTATGTACACACGTTTGGAAAAATTTAATTGGTTGCCTTCATTCCCGTGATCGTCTTCTGTGCATAGCATTGGTTGAAGAATCATATACTAGCACAGCCACTCAAAATCGTGGCTGATTAACGCTGAAAGAGGCAGACAGAAAAGCACAGCCACAATTTTTCTATTAAAATGATAAAGGTTGGTTTTGATTTAAATCTCATAAAAAGAAAACCATTAATGTTTTAGGTTTTTATTTAAATCTCATAAAGACCAAGATCCATTTAATATTTATCATTAAAAAAAATCTGTTTACAAATCATGCAGAAAACTTTTGACGCATCTGTATCAATGAGTAAATATGCAAATATTTGTATACTTTTCCTTGAAAAATCGAATATAGGCTAACTCGCTGCTTTGTATGCAAATATAACTAGTTATAACTCGCTGCTGGCGAACGCAGCGTATATTTGTATGCAAATATAACTCGCTGCTGGTGAACGCAGGCGTTGCTTTTTGCGTATATTTGGGTGCTAGTTATATTTTGAGGGGACAGCTAAGGAAATCAGCGGTAGAGAATGGGCGGATTGCTGAAAACCGTGGTGAAAATGAAACACGTATATAGGTGAGAAAAGATAGAAAATCAAACATATGGGTAGTTAAAGAATCAAAAACTTAGACAGTTGAGGAAATCTAAATGGTAATCTGAAAGGTTAATCATTTAATAATAATACATTTCTAAATAAATAGAGAAGATTGTAGATAACATGTTTTCAAATAAAGACATAAAATAGAGGTAGAGTTTACAATAACTTAATTATAGGATATGCTGTAAAAATTTCAAAATAAGCTATTGAATGGAAAATTACATATTTGTAATGAAGAGACAGTAATATCGAGGCGAAATTTTTACATGTTTCGTTTGCTTACTAAATATATTTGCACATGCACGACATAGTTGACAGAGATAATATCCTGTCAATGCCTTCATATGGTGCATGTAGGATTGAAAAAAAAAACAAAAATGGAATCGGATTCGATATGAACATTGTTGTTGTGGTGTTACGACGACCTCTTGTGTGCAAAACGCTTGAGAGGATTTGTTTGTTGGTCCAAACCAAAAGGTGTTTCTTCGTCGTTCTCCATTATTATCTGAGGTGTGTGTTATTTTTTAATCCTGAATTTCTGTTGATGGGTCTTTAAAGTTGTCCTGGAATAAAATTGATAATAATACCATCTATCTTACTGCATCTGTCTTCATTAATACACAAAGTTTTGTGTTCTTTAGATTTGGTCAAGGCTGTGTTGATGGTTCATATGACCAATTTTGTACTTTAGTTGTCACAATGGTATTATAATAACAGCATTTAAAACATTTTAACACTTCATTAAGTTGTAATCATAAAATGTGAAGTTTCAGTTCACTTGAATTAATGTATTGGTCAAACACGTGCAAAAGTATTCACAAGTAAAGAAAGTGCAAAAGTATTTACAGGTTTGTTTGCCCTGTGTGTTTTGAAGTACTTTTTTTTAATGTATAAACTATGCTTTACTTAAATAATCTGTTCTCTTTATGTAAATACCTAGACCTAAAATATTAGAATTTTAATATTACTCTAACAATTTATCATATTTATATTGTTATTAACAACTTTACACTAATACAAATAATAATATTTTAATATTACTCTAACCATTTTATCATATGTTCATAACATTATACTTACACTTTAGATACGTTCTTATTTCATATGGATACGAATATACTTATTTTCTTAATTACTCATTTTTATTCCACAATTGAATTTCAATATTTTATATGGATATACTAAAAGTATTAGTATTTTAATATGACTCTAACAATTTATCATATTTATATTTATATTATTAACAACTTTATATTAATACAAATAATAGTATTTTAATATTACTCTCACCATTTTATCATATGTTCATAACATTATACTGACACTTTAGATATGTTCTTATTCCATATGGATATGGATATATTTATTTACCTAATTAATTTTCCTAATTACTCATTTTTAGTCTACAATTGAATTTCAATATTTCATATGGATATATCAGAAGTATTTTCTTAATTTCTAGTTTTTTCTCTACAAGTGAATTTGAATAATTAAAGAGATGATGTCTTGAGGCCCTCACATTGTACATACTGAGTATCCAGAGGCACATTAGCAGGTCTTGGCCCACAGAGGACAATAGGTCTTGCTTCATGAGGTAACATGTTCGGTATTATGGTAAGTCTCATTTTAATATTTGAAGCATTTGAACATGTTGCATATGATCCCTTTTTTTATTTTGAAAACATTTTCTTGAAAATTATGTCTTTTTCCCTATTTCACCTTGGTGAGTGTCATGGTTCCCTAGTAAGTGGCCACCCTCGGGGAAAGGGTTTCTACTAGGGGGTTTCCTTGAAGGGTCATCATACCATTCCTACTCATACCTTCCACTTTCAATTACTTTTTCCCCTGTGTTTCCCTATCTTATAGGTTTTTAGGCTTATTGACCCAATAAGGGAATGTACCTCATTTCATAGGAAAAATGGGCCATTAGGCTCGAAGGCTCCCTACAAAAAAAAATCATGCAATAAAGTCTCGCTTTTGGATCTGAGAGCAATGAAACGCTTCTCAAACAACAAAGGTCCATAAATGAAGCAATACAAGCCCTTGTGTGTCATGAAACTTCCTACCTAGAAGTCTAACCCCATCCACCTCACCTTCACTACACGATTTAGAAAGGTTTCTCCTAGGAAACATCCCCTACTTTAGGAATTGGTTCACCCAATAAGGAATTATGATGCCCCTCCCATATCTAAATTTAGAAAAAAATTATAAGGTCTTTGAGCATTTGTCTATTTTGAAAAGGGGGGATTTGATGCAGATGTTTGGGTGGTTCTTTTATTGGATATGAATTAATTAGCATGATATCGTGACTTGTGGACCCTTGGCAGGCATACTTATTTGTCTTTGCAGGACTTTGAGAGGTGAAAGTTTGATCATGAAGGCACAAGGTCAATTGGACCTTCATTTGGGGCATGAAGCCCGTAGGTTGAATGATGTGTCCCCTTCTCTTTGGACACATGTATGATGAAAGTTTCCTTTGGAGGCATGAGAGAAGACATTGGAGAAGGATACTTTCCCCTCCCCTTTCCCAACGTTTGGCATTGGAGGCTCAAAATGTCATCTCCTAGGGCATGACGTCATAATTGGAGGCCTAGGGTTTGGTGGCATTGCCTAGTTTGATGATGACTTGGCCCATCTTAATGAAGGAAGAATTTTGCACATGAAGATATGCTCGTTGGAGGCCCAACATCTCCCTCAAGAACTTCAACGTCTTGCTTGTTATGCCAAAAGTTTGCCCCTAAGGGATACAACGTCATCATTTAGGACATTCTTCTTTTGTAAATTTGAATTCTAATTTGTAAAGGGCCAAATTGAGGAGGTCGACCTCCAACATTTTTCTTTTATCGTAAGGATGTGGACAAATTGGTTTTACAAGGTCTTGTATAAATAAAGGCCTTGTCACTTTCATTTTACATATAATTCAATTGAGAATTACATATTGTTTGGTTGAAATTTTCTCCCTACTTGGGAAACTCACAATATCTCTCTCTTAAATGTCTTGTGGATGCTATTACTTGTTTAGTGGATGAAATGCTTTTTGTAATAAAGGGTTTATGTTACTATCTCTTGGACCAGGTAAGAAATTTATACTTTGTGTTGTATCTTTCTTGGTTACAAGGTTAATTTATTAACCTCTTGGAGGAGTATAAGGACATACACAGTCCACCAAAATACCAAAGGGAGCCCGAGAAGAAGTAAAACCCCAAGATTTCTTCCTATGACTTCCGGTGCATTAGGAGTCTAGAATACCAAAAAGAGTCCAGAAAGAATGGCCAAAAATTTATCACCACACCGATATCTCTAGCGCAGTCGAAATTTTGATCCCATTTCCACAGCAACAAACCCAAAATCCCCCACGCCGAGTTTTTACTGAGAATTTTGAGGCAATCTTTTTCCCAGTGAAAAATGAACACTATCCACCCTCTGATAACGACATGAAAAACAGGCGAATAGTCTAATGATGGTTTCCACTGCATGGCTACCCAATTGTATAGCCAGTGTACCTTTGGCGATTTACCACTAAATTTCTCTACAAAGGTCGTGCCAAAATACTTTCCCACTTCCTCGATATCCCTTTCGACCACCATCTGTACCGCCTCTTCTTACGGGGTTTTCGAGCTCCTGCAGCCTCCACAGCTTACGCACTACTCGTAAAAACCTACTTGGTTCTAGCTTCAGATGCAGACGGAGAAGGAACTTCAGGATTCGGTAAAGGGTGACGAGAGTTAGAACTCGGCTCATTGACACCCACTTGCAAAATAACTTCCGCATTAACACTGGGAGCTGGAACGGATGCTTTGGTAATGGCGTGCACCGAGGGCCAATACTCCTCTCCCTCTGAGAATCCGCCGGCGAACCTTGTGTCCAATACGGAAAATCCCCGAGGAAATAATCTGACTGGGATATTAATGCCGTGCCTTTATTCGGGCTGGGCCCGTAGTCTACCATCTATTCCTCAGTCCCGTCCATCTCCACATGGAGCTCCCTCCTGGACAACTCGCATCCAGAATGACATCAGTGAGGGCCATACGATGGACCAAGCCGAGAAAACATTCGAAGGGAATCAGACTGGTCACCCGCGCTAAAAGAACCGCGCATCAAAACCTGGGCTGAAAAAACCGCTCACCAAAACCTGGAGGTGGCAGGCCTTCGGTTAATGAACCCGTCATCTCCTAGATTTAAAAGAATATATATACAGTTTGAGTGGGTCTAATGGTTAAGAACATGTATTTATTTTTAAAAGTAAAAAATTCAAATCCAAAATAGTAGATATATATATCTCATTAGATAATAAAGTTTTGAGCAAGATGTTGCAATTGATTATTAAAAAATAAATCCACTTCAACGCACAAGTTAATAAATTTTTGAGTTTACTAAGTTAACTATATATCAAATAAAGTTTACTAAGTTAACTATATATCAAATAAAACAAAATTGTGAACTAAAAAAAATAAATTTATCCAATTTGAAAAATAATTGAATTTATGAAGGGTAAATGGGGGGATGTGCACAGACTACTCTGCACAACGCAGTTTAAAATACTGTGCACCAAACAAGGTATGCAAAAAAATTCTCAAGACCACTGCACAGTGCACAGACTGCTCAAATTGTTGTGCGTTGTGAATACACACACTAAATAAAATGATGTACGCATGTAAAATAAAACAGTACTATGCTTTAGCACGTAAACTCATAAATAACACAAAAACTTGTTAAAACACAAAATACTTGATATTAATGAACTTCGATGTAATGCACTCTGATTACAAAATACAATGATGAAATGAGCTTCGGCTTTGATACTTCTGTCAAATCTTCAGTTGTTGTTAGTTCTTGAACTGTTTCTTTGCTTCCCTCTCTCCTTTTCTCTATGTCTCTATCTATCCATCATATTCTAACTAAGAAAATCAGACTTATATAACCTTCCTTCAAAAGCTAAGATCGACTCAACATTTAACTCAACGATAATTATGACTGACTCTTCAAAAACTTAATTTAGTTCGAGAAGATAAAATTCGGCTTCATTTATAGCTCTCTTGTTTGTCGAATGAATTTTGAGTAGACGTGTGACTTTGCACTTACAAACTGTCAGACTGTCTGATTGACATTTCGGCTACTGACAGATTTCCACTGACAGACAAATCGGCGGCGACGTAAAGTTCTCACCAATTTGTAATTACAATTTCCAACACTCTCCCTTAATTATAAGTTGGTGGAGTTACAAAAGAAAATAACATCAAAAATTTGAATTTTCATTTTACTGTCACTTATCTGTTACTGCGTGGACTCCTAGATTACTGCGCAGATGCTAAAATGCATCTCTTGCTAAATCCTTTGTAAAAATGTTTGCAATTTGTTCTTTTGACCTGCAAAATTCTAAGCAGATCTCTTTGTTATTCACCAATTTTCTGATGAAATGATACCTTGTATTAATGTGCTTGGTTTCCTTGTGAAACACATGATTCTTTGATAACAAGATGGTTGAATTGTTGTCACACAAAAATGTAGTTGGTTCTTCTTGTTCCTGCAACAAATATTTTAAAATTCTTCTCATCCATACTGCTTGACAAGCTGTGCTTGTGGCTGCGACGTACTCTGCTTCTGCTGAAGAAAGTGTCACTATGGGCCGCTTTCTTGATGCCCATGATACCACACCTATTCTAAAATGAAATGTGTAACCAGAGGTACTTTTCCTATCATCAATACTGCCTCCACAATCATTGTCAGTGTATCCAATGAGTTTGAAATATTCTGAAGTGAAGTACTTTATGCTAAAATCTTATGTTCCATTCACATATCTCAGAATTGTCTTTCCTGCTTTACAATGTGATTCTTTTGGAGTTTCCATGAAACTTGAGATTAAGCTCACTCCATACATAATATCAAGTCTTGTTGCTATTAGATACATAAGACTTCCTACCAGTCTTTTAAACAATGTGGAATCCACTATGGACCCTTTATCTTCCTTGCTTAACTTCAATCCTATTATGACAGGTGTTGGTGTTGCTTTTGAATTCACCATATTGAATCTCTTCAATATTTCATGTGCCTATTTCGACTATGAGATAAATATACCAGTTTTGGACTGGTGCACTTCTATTCCGAGAAAATATCGCATTATCCCCATATCAGTCATTTCAAATTCATCCTTCATAACTGACTTGAAATCTTCTATGCCAAAGTCACCTGTAAATATCAAATCATCCACATATAAACAAACAAATAATACATTACCTTGCTGATTTGATTTGACGTACAGTTTTGGTTCATTTTCACTTCTCTGAAATCCGTTCTACGTGAGATAGGAATCTATGCAATTGTACCAAGCTCTTGGAGCTTGCTTTAATTCATACAGTGGTTTCTTTAATATGTATACTTTGTTTTCTTGTCCTGGAACCTCATAACCTTCTGGTTGTTCCACGTATACTTCTTCTTCTAAGTTTTCATTCAAGAATATTGACTTTACATCCATCTGATAAACTGGACATTTGTACAACGCGACAATTGCTAACATGGTTCTGACTGTGTCCATGCGCACAACTGGTGCAAATGTTTCATTGTAATCAATTCCAGGTTGCTGTGTAAAGCCTCTCGCAACTAATCTTTCCTTGTGCTTCTGTACTTTTCCTTATGCATCTTGCTTGGTTTTATAAATCCACTTGACACTTAAGACATCCTTATCATCAGGTACATCTACCAATTTCCATGTTTGATTTCTCTCTATGCATCTAATTTCTTCATCCATGGCCTGTGCCCATACTTCCTCTTTGACAGTTTCTTCAAAAGTTAATGGATCATCTATTTGTGAAAACAGAGCAAAAACTAAGAATGAATTTGTTGGGTCTTCATTATAGATGTCAAACAGACTTCTTGTCTTTCTTGGTAACAGACTTGCTAATGTTGGATCTGGAGATGTAGAAGTACTCAGATTGCTTGTTGGTGTTTGGTGCACTCTAGGTGTAGGTTGCGCACTTGTTGTTCTTACTGGAGTATTTTGCGCGGCAATTTGTGTTGCAGTGCCAGGTGTAGACGGAACTGTGCACTGTCCTGTGTATGGTGTTTGCACCACTTCAATCTCTGTGGCATCATGCTCCATTGCGTTAATTATTTTCACTATATTTTTTATGGTTCCATCCCATGCTTCATTTTCTACGAACTAGACATCACGACTGATTATGAATTTTCTTGCGACAGGGTCATACAACTTGTATCCTTTTGTCTCTTCAGAATACCCAACAAATATACATTTATGTCCTTTGTTGTCCAACTTACTTTTCAGTTCATCTGGAACATGTGTGTATGCGACGCAACCAAAAACTCTTAAATGCACCACATTATGCTTTCATCCTGTCCATGCTCCCTGAGGAATTCTATTTTTCACACTCTTTGTCGAACATTTGTTCAAGATGTATATTTTAGTTGCTACTGCCTCAACCCAATACTCATTTAACAAATGTTTGGCTATCAGCATACTGCGCACCATTTCCATGATGGTTCTGTTCGTTCTTTCAGTGACACCATTTTGCTGTGGTGTGTATCGCGCAGTAAATTGCTTGTAGATGCCATGAACTTTACAAAAGTTATGAAATTCTCTTGACATGTATTCTCCTCCTCTGTCCGTTCTTAGACACTTAATGTAATAACCACTATGTTTCTCCACAAGTGATTTAAACTGCTGAAAACAACTCAATGTGTCATATTTATGCTTTAGAAAATAAATTCATGTCTTTATTGAGAAATCATCAATGAATGTTAGAAAATAAGTACTACCTCATATATACGGAGTTTACATTGGTCCAAAAAAATCATAATGTATTATTTCCAGTGGATCTTTTTCTCTATAAGACTTGCCAACTAGAAATGATTCTCTGTGCTACTTGTCAAATATGCAGCCTTCACATATCCTTTCTAGTTTATCAACCAATGGTAATCCTTTTACCATATCCTTTGTGTGTAGCAGCTTCAGACCTCCAAAGTTCAAATGTCCAAATCTGAAATGACATAGCCAAGAGTCATCTTGTGTTTCAGATTGAAATGTTGCCTTCATCTCTACATCATTTTCTCCTTTTTTGATATTGCGCGCACTATTTTCTTCATTAGTACTATGCACACTTTCTGCTGTAAATGCAGTGTCTAACTACACACCTTTTATTTTGTCAACAATTTGCACTGTGTTATTCTTCTTGACTGGATTTAATGCTAATATGAACATCCCGTTACTTGTCATCTGGATTTTTGAAATAAGTAGATTGCTTGGGCATTTATCCATAATCACACAGTGATTATCTTCCATGTAGATTGTGTATCATTTTTGTAACAGTTGTCTTGTACTCATCAGATTATGCTTCAGACCAAAAACATAATATACATCAGACATAATTCTCTATTCTCCTTGTATGGTTAAAATGTTTATACTGTCTTTGCCTAAGACAGTGACTTTGATATCTATTCCAAGTGTAACCTTGGTCTGGACTGAGTCATCCAAACTAGAAAACAGTTCTATGTTTCCTACCATGTGGTTAATGTAGCCTGAATCTAAGTACCATATGTCACATGGACTTTCTTGAGCAACATTACATTCAACTGGTGACGCTATATTAGACATTTCTTTTGTGCTAGGCACAACTACAATGCGCGCCATAAACATAGGTTGATTTTGGTTATTTGCATTGTGTGACTGATCTTGACTTTGCTTGTTCTGATTATACTATCTCTTTCTGCACTCGTATGCATAATGTCCATACTTTTTACAGTAATGGCATTGAATCTTTGTTTTGTCATTCCTTTGACAAGTTGACTCCCTGGTACTTGGGTTTTGACCTCTTCCACCAGTGTTTCCAGGATTTCTACTGCATCCACCTCTCTCAGAACTTCTTCCTCTGCCTCTAGATTTAGCTCTCCCTCTTCCTCTTCCACAGCTTATAGATGGCTGTGCGGAAAAGAAATTTTCTAATGACATATTCGACCTGTTCAATCTATGTTCATGATTGATGAGGGAAGCTTGCAGTTCATCTAGGCTGAACTGACTCAGGTCTTTTCCTTCTTCTAGGGTTACAACAAGAGTATCAAATTTAGGAGGAAGACTCCTAAGAACTTTCTCAACAACTTTTCTATCTTCTATGGTTTCACCCTGAAACTTAATCTAATTTATCAGTCCTATTACGTGTGTGTAGAATGAATCTACAGTTTTTTATTATTTCATTGACATAGTTTCAAAATATCTTCTAAGAATCTGAAGTTTTGCAGTCTTTACTTTATCCATACCTTGATAAGTGTTTTGTAATGTGTCCCATGCTTCCTCAGCTTGCTTTGCTGATGCAACTCTTGGACGTATTCTCTCATGCATGGCTTGATGTATGTAAAACAACGCCATTCCATCCTTCTTTCTTTGATCTTTCAAGCAGGGATGATTTTAAGGATGGAAATTTATTTTAAAATGTAGAAACCTTGGCGAATCTTACTAATCTTTCATATGCCAACTATAAATTATTGGCGATATTTTTGTAAAAATATTCAAATTTCTAAGGATTTTATATAGTTTTTGTAAATTTTTGGTGATTTTTAAGGTAAAATAATTTTATCCTATAGAATTTGAGCGAATCATTTTTAAAATAGAGAATCTCGTTTTTGGAAAAAACATGGAAAATTAGGCCATGAGCGAAATTTAGCCCCCTAAAATCATCCCTGCTTTCAAGACACCTTTTTCAAGTTGTGTGAGGGCATTATATATTGCCTAATCTGCTGGTTCTACATAGCCATTCTCGATTATTTCCCATACATATTGACCTTGGAACAAAGCCTTCATGGTCAAAGACCACATCTCATAGTTCTTCCCTGTAAACGAGGGAGGTTGCATATTTGAGTTAGAAGCCATATTTCACTTTCAACAGAGTTTCTGCTCTCACAACCTTGTTCTGATAGAACCTGCTCTGATACCAATTTCAAGGGTAAATGGGGGGCATGCACGCAGACTACTCTGCACAACGCAGTCTAAAATACTGCGCACTAAATAGGCTACATGACAGAGTTATCAAGACCCCTGCGTAGTGCACAGACTGCTCAGGTTGTTGTGCGCTGTGAATACACACACTAAAATGATGTACGAATGTGGAATAAAACAATGCTATGCTTTAGCACGTAAACTCAGAAATAACACGGAAACTTGTCAAAACACAAAATACTTGATATTCATGAACTTCGGCGCAATGCGCTCGGATTACAAAATACAATGACAAAATGAGCTTCAGCTCTGATACTTCTTCTATCAACTCTTCAGCTGCTGCTGGTTCTTGAACTGCTTCTCTGCATCCTTCTCTCCTTTTCTCTATGTCTCTATTTATCCATCATATTCTAACTAAGAAACTTGGACTTATATAATCTTCCTTCAGAAGCTAAGATCGACTCAACATTTAACTCAACCATAATTAGGACTCACTCTTCAACAACTTAATTTAATTCGAGAAGAGAGAATTCGGCTTCATTTATCTGACTGACTTTTGAGTAGATGTGCGACTTTGCACTTACAAATTGTCGACTAACATTTCGACTACTGATAGATTTCAAGTGACACCGACTTATAATTACAATTTCCAACAATTTATATATTTCTTTATAAAAGCTACCTTGATTTCTGTGTCCTGTACATATTCTAGAAACAAGAAGGGGCCTACGTTTGACAAGCTCAATGTCTCTTTTATTACATGTCCCAGCGCACACAAACGTTGCGAGGAACAATTCATGCCGAAATAAATCTGAAATTACCAGGAAATAAAGATTATTACGCTTCGTGTGAATTCCATTGATTTGTAGTCCGCCCAATTCAATATCTTTTCTTGTTTCTGTTTTTTTAGGCGTCGGCACAATATACAACTTTAAAAAATTATTATGATCTATATAGGTGTAATCTATAACTTGATTTAAACTATAATCAGTATTCTATAAACGTTATACTTTTTGGTTTTTTAAGGATATTATTAGTTTAATTTTGCTGTAAATTTGGGAAAAATTATTGGATGTGTAGATGATTTGAATGATTAAGTCTGTAATCTGAGAGCTTTTAATAATAATTATTATAAATTTATTTTAAATTTTAAATTTAATTCTAAATTTATCTCAGTGTTTTTAATAATTATTATTATAAATTTATTTTAAATTTTAAAATTTAAATTTAATTCTAAATTTATAGTATAAAAATCTTAGCTCTTAAAATATACATATATACATATCTTGAATATAATTATGCTCGGAAAAAACTTATCCGTCCATAATTAAATTAGGTTTGCACATCCAGCATTGAATCAGATCCACGCTATTATAGTAGACAGGACTGATGAGATTAAAACAAAATTTGGGAGGAGCTTACCCTCAATTGTTGAAGAGCCTTCGGCTTCTCTGTGAGATACTGAACAACTATGGTCATTGCGATCGAAGGGGTGTCATATCCTGCCAAAAGAAATGCAAAGAGGAAATCGACAATGACATGATCGCTAAACTCCTCGTCGTCCTGATCTGCTTGATACTCTAGCACTTTATCCAGGAAGTCCTTGTTGGCAGACCTTCTTTCCGGCCTCTTTCTCTCAGAAATAATATTTCTTAGAGTCTTGGTCACATGATCTGGACCCTGCAATATTATTTTAAATTTTAAATCTGTTCTTTTACACTATAATAAATATTACTTAAATTCTAACATCTTAGAAATAAATGAAATCAGAATTGTATGCATATCTTTTTTTTCCAAATGATTTGTAGGTTTTGTAAAATATAAATAAAAAATATTCCATCATATTAGATATCAAAACCTCTTTTTTCTTAAATGAGTAGGGTTGTGAGTGTGACCTTCAAACATTTAGTATAAGTAGTGCCGGGAAGCTTGATAGGCAACGCGCACAGTCCCGCCATAAAATCCGAAAACCTCTGCATGAGTATCTTTGACTCTGCAGTCTCCGAGTCGAAACCGATGAGTCGATTCATCAACATGATAAATGGCATATGGCGAAAACAGTGAAACCCAGAATGAGCTCAACTAATAGCTATTGTAATAGGCAAGCACTAAAACCTGAGAATCCAAGAACCATACAAACACGTTAAACGTGAAGTAAGTATTCAGCAAGGGCGTGTACAAGGCATTAAACAATAGCGAAAAAAACTTACGTTGGCTGCTTCGTCCTTCAAGTTTCTAAGGCTACCGTTCTCCCACCTGCTAAGGTTTCGAATTACCTCCGTCTCCAGCAACAATTTGTCTTTGAGATTTTCAAAGCCCACCAGATGTAAACTGAGTTGGCTAAGCATTTTGTGCATGGCTCCATGAGTGTAGGTAACTTCTTCTATTTAACTATTTCACTCTGGTTCCATTGAAATTGCAGCCGCGAGCACTGGCATCAGTGTAATACACCGACTTAGCTCGTTCTACACACGAGGTACAAGTGCAGCCAACAATGCGAGGTTTAAGCCACATCGGCAAGAATTACAGTCTTCTATAGGATTGCACCACATGCGCATTCAAGCACCGAACTGAAGAACTTGATGCTACTCAGCACATGGAGAGGAAGAAGAACGAAAACAAACTCCAATGAACCCTAAGCATCAATATAGCAGCAACACAGGGAGAGGCAAATTGATGACATCAATAAAACAGATTTATTTCTTAGAACCTTCGTGTTCAAAGACATTCACCACAGAGTATCTAAACAAAGTTTTAAGAGGAGAGTCTGTAACTGACCTCTGACCTCGATCAGAGCCTTTGTGAGGAGGTTAATTCCATTAAATCCCTCTTGAAGGACGCTAGAGGAAAGACCGGTTCCAATTCAATTGCGAACAAGGAGGACAAAGTTCAGGATCTTCTCTATGATGCTGTCAACTTGGTAGAGGAATATTGATCGCCAACCACAGCGTTCTGTGCAGCAGAAAATAAAAGGAAAAACTAAGCCTCCGACATACTCCACCTGCCTTAGGAACCCTCTGTCAGCTGTTGTGAGGAACCCAGAGTATTAACTCATAACTCTGCTACCTACTATAACTCTGCCACCTGCTCTTACACATTAATGCGGTAATGGCATCCCCGGGTCCATACCCAACCAATGTCAATGTCATGGAACTTTAGCTTAAACAGTGCACTGTAATAATTGAAATCTCCCCAAAAATAATGTTGAAATCTCCCAAAAAAAAATCTCTTTTTCTATAGCAGGGACATAATAAATAGAGAAGATCATATATAACAAGTTTTCAAATAAAAACACAAATTAGAGGTAGAGTTTACAATAGCTTAGTTATAGAGGTATACTGTGAAAATTTTCAAATTAATTTTTACACAAGCAAAATTTTTAGAGTTTACAATAGCTTAATTATAGAGGTATAGTGTGAAAATTTTCAAATTAATTTTTACAGTAATATAGAGGCAAATTTTTTACATGTTTAATTTGCTTACCAAATATATTTTCACATGCACAAAGTTGAGAGAGATAATATCATGCCAATGCCTTCATATGGTGCATGTATGTGGAGAAGGGAGGTGGATCGGGTTTCAGCGATTACAAAGAATGAACATAAAAAACAAAACACAACGCAGATTCCCAAATTGCGAAATGCGAATAGGCGATGAGGCACAAGAATGCAACAATGGTTGCAAAGTCGCAAAATGCGATCAAACCGTGGGCCTAGGATTTGATCACATTTCACGACTTTGCAACCATTGTTGCATTCTTGTGTCTCACCTCTCCAACCACCGGAACCTGAAATACTGGGTCCCACAGCCTGTTCGCATTTCGCGATTCGGGAATCTGCATTGTGTTTTGTTTTTTTTGTTCGACGTCTGTAATCGCTGAAACCCGATCCGCCTCCGTTCTCCACATTTGGTATCAGAGCCTGCTTATTTCATCCTGCAAGTGCTTAATTGATTGCAGATTGTACCTGTTGGTGCGAAATTTTACTGAGTTAGAGTTTATTTGATTTCCTTCAATTTTTATAAATGGTTGCATCTGGTAGCAATGCTTCTCATATTCAGGTTCCTATCCTGAGCGAGAAGTCACATGATTCCTAGTACATTTAGATGAGGATGATTCTGTGTTCTCAGGATTTGTGGACTTATGTCATTGATGGTTATGTTGAGCTAGTTGATGCAGCAATAAAATTTGCTCTATCTATGTAACGACTCTGGTTAAATAGTTGCACAGGGTTTATTAAGTATAATTAATTAGATAATCTGACTGTTCTAATATGTTTTAGTTAAACAATGATTATTTCTTAATAATATTAATTATTTATTTATTTATTTATTAATTAATTGTTCATGTCTATTGATGATTAATTAATTAATTAGTTGACTCATTAAAGATTTGAGTAATAAATTAGAGGGGCTTAATAACTTTAAATTATTAATAATAAGACTTTAAGGAAGAAGCATTAAATGAAGGATAAGGTAACAAAGGCATGGGATAAGGTAATAATGTGGGAGGAGAAGGTAATTAATGGAGGACAGGGAGTCGGTGGATGGGGGAAGATATGACGGGAGAAGGGGCATTATTTTGGGGGAGGAAGAATTTTAGAGAGGAGGACTGTATCTCTGGTTTCCATATTTTTCTGGTGTTGGGAGTTTGGTTTTGGGGTTTTTGTGAATCATTGCAGGGGGCACCGTGTTGTTGGGGGTTTTGGGCACTGGGGCCAAGATTCCTTACAGCATCCTGGAGCTAGGGAGCCAGACAGGCTGCTCCTAGCTAGCTAGGTGGTTAGTCATTTTGGGTAGGGTTTGGTCAAATCAGCAGGCTGGACAAAGCACCAGACTGGACAACCAAATCAGCGGGAATTAGCATCAGGAAGAGGTATTTTATTTTATATATTTGTTTTATGTATTATAAGGAATATGTAGTATTATGTGGTTGTCCGTAAGCTTATTAGGATCTGTTTCATAAATTTTATTTAAGTTGAATGGTTATATGTTGGTTATAAAGTTATGAAAATGTTAGGATAACATTTCTTTAGAATATTTTTTGTTTTGTTTTATAAGGCTCTGTTGAGCAGAACCTTACACATGGTATCATAGCAGTAGTCCACAATCTGGGGCCGAGGGCCTACCAACCTACTTAGAATCCACCCACCTACTTAGAATCGACCAAAAATAAACCAGAAAAATATCCAAAAAAAAATGGAAATAAAGTTTAGGGATTGAATTGTCCCAACATTAATCCATAAATTTAAACAATCCCTAAATAGTTATATTGAAACTCTTTAAAACAATTAAGAAAAGAAGCCCTGGAACCCTAACTAATTTATATATATATATAGATAAATAAATATATATATATATATATATATATAGAACAAGTAAAACAAAAATATATATACATGTATAAAATAATTGGCATAGTGATAGTATCATTTCTTGGCTGTCTGAGCATTCCAAAGAGAGTTGAAGAAACAACCCTTGGCTGTCTGAGCATTAGCTTCAGC
This sequence comes from Picea abies, assembly GCA_900067695.1. Classification (NCBI taxonomy): domain Eukaryota; kingdom Viridiplantae; phylum Streptophyta; class Pinopsida; order Pinales; family Pinaceae; genus Picea; species Picea abies. Next base: position 32,743 of record CBVK0103145030.1, read on the forward strand.
CTACTCTGCGCAACATAAAGAAAGATCACGTAGAATTCAAACAAAGGGAAAGCACACAAAAGAAAAGCCACAAATTTAATTTCAACTGATGGGAAACCACAAAGAACAGAGTTAGGGCTTTATAAGGAGAGCTTGACAATGGAATTTACCTACACCATCCATGCAGGCACATAAGCTAACACTCCCTTTATCTACAGGTATGAACCAAAACCACATGACCCGCTTACGCAAGACGATACAATAAACTTCTGTGCTTTGATCCATTTTGTAGGCAAAATTAGGGTTTGGTTGTATCTTTTATTTACGGCCAAACACAGGTAAAAAAAAAACAGTGGTGTGTGCCTTAAATAAAGCATCCTAATATCGAATTCACCAACACATAAGGCACAGGTCAACATACAAGCCCAACAAAAGCTCCTAGTCTTCCCTTTACTGAACTAAACATGCATAGCCACAGTATTACTTTAGCACCGATCAAAAGATGAGCTTGTGTGGTGGACTGCAAAATTTACCCTACCACTCCAACAATCTATAAACCAAAAGCGTTCATACGTGAACATTCTTTAGCAAAAATAAATAAAATAAAATAAATCCCGCAGGCCTAGCTCCGAGCTTGTTTAACAAGCAATATCATACAACATACAAGCCAGCGGCCAAGATAAACCACCGAGGAATGAAGGCATGCGCCATTGTGCTAGATGCGCCCTCCATTCCTTGAACTCGAGTTGCCAGGGTCGACCTAGCAGGGAGATGGCTATGGTCGTCGGTCTCATCCTTCACCTTGAACGCTTAAAAAAAAATGCAATGTAAAGAGGAGAAGGGTAGGGTTTGAAGAGATATAAAGGGGGAGATTAGGGTTAAGGGATGAGTGCCAGGGGGAGATTATTTAATATTTTATTTATTGTTTTTACGTTTAAATTATTTAGTATAAAGTATAATTAATTAACTTTATTTTAGATAAGAAAAAAAAAATTAAAAAAATTAATAATAAATAAATTTTTAAATGTTTTGGAGTCTATGGGTTTTGAACCCACGACCACCCACCGCCTAAACGTTAAGAAACAACCAAACACCAACGCACCATGTATGTGACTTAGAGAAAAATTAATTAAATTAATTGGAAGGATTAAGTAAATTAGTGATTAATTAATTAATACTAATAATAATATTAATTTTCGGGATTAAATTGAAAGTGTTGATTAAGGTGATTGAAACATAGGATTAAGTTTAGTCTAGATTATTAGTTTTTAATAATTAATCAACATTAGGTTGGAAGTCACCTTAATTAGTTGTAAGCGAAAAGTTTAAAGGACTTAGACTAGGACAAGCGGGAGGAGGCTTCGTACGTACTAGGAAAGTAAGCTAGAGGAATTGGCGAGTATAGCGCAAAGCTAGAATAGCTACTGAGCGAGAGGGTCAATAGTTTTCTTAGGCAGTGAAACCAAGCTTAGACGCTTAACCCTAACCTAGCCAATCCCCTAAAGAGAGTAACGTCTGTTTACAAACAAGTAAAGTAAAACTTACGCCTAACCCTGTTTTCTGGTTTAAGTTACACCAATTTGAAACGTCCTTGAACTCACCCTTACAAATTTGGTTGACGCAGGTTAAATCATACAGGATGGTTAGGACTCATGGGAATTGAGGCAGAGGAGCATCATCGCAGGCACCGCCAACACTGTAAGCGCTGCCACCACCATCGTCGGAACTTGCTCTCATACTGCGCTTGTTGGAGGCCATAAATGAGACTTTAAAAGGGCGACAACCAACATGGATCAAAGTGGAACCCCCACCATCTGGAATGGGTAATCCAGAAGCGTCAAGGGATTCAGGGGGAGGACCTCCACTCGAAGACATCACTCGAGAATTGTAGAAGATCAAACTTCCGGAGTTTGCCGGTGGTCGCGCCAGTGAACGCACATAAGCATGGTTGGAAGGCATGACAAGGTGTTTTGCCTTAAGGGACTATGCGTCCACCTCAAAGGCAAAGATACAAATTTTTCAGTTAAGAGATAGAGCCTTGAACTAGTGGGGAAACCTAGAAAGACAACTGCATCTTACCCCGGACACCGTATCCTGGGAACTTGTCTAGGAGAGGTTCTGAAGAAAATATCTACCAGCTTACTATGAGGAACAATAGGTAGGAGCTTTTCATGCTCTAGTACAGGGAAACAGGACCATAGATGAATATGAGATTAGGTTTATGGAATTGGTCAAGTATGTTTCATTAGGTTTATGGAATTGGTCAAGTATGTTTCATATATGGATAATGACCAACAACAGGCAGAACGCTTTGTCTATGGGCTAAACCCTAAGATAAGGGCTATGGTACGGATGTGGAAACTGTATTTAGTAGCGAAAGCTGTGTAAAATGCGTGTTATGCAGAAGAACACTTGAAATTAACTGGAGGTACGAGACCTTCCTTTCTGCATCATCCTGGATTCGTGGGGAAGGCCCCTAGGACATTTCCTAGGGGAGGGGGCTCAAGGCCACCTCCATATGGTAACAGCGTCACACCAAGGACAGTAGCCGTAGGAATTTCAATGGCAGCGAGTGCAGCATATCGTTCATCACCAACGATGCAGGCAGGTCCACGGCCATCTCAAGGAACAGCTAGCAGGGGCAGGGGTTCTAGGGGAAGGAACTCATTTCAGAGACAGTCACATAATAGTGTGCAGGTTCAATCTTATGTTACCTGTTGGGGATGTGGAGGATCCCATTACCAGCGTGACTGCCCAGATTTACAAGCAGGATTTGTGCATAGAAAAGGGAAGGCCCTGATATGAAGAGCTAGTAGCAGCCACCAGATTTACGCAGCGGTTAATAATCTCCAGGCCAAACATCAATCCACGGTGGTGGAGTCATCAAGTACGCTAAATCATATCAATGTTAAGATTTTATTTGATTCTGGTGCAACAAAAAGTTTCATTTCACCATCTTCATTAGAAAAGAGTGGGTTGGTAGCCTACGAGCACAATGACTTTAAACAAGTAGAGATGGCTTCGGGGGAAAAACAAGCGGTAGGACCTAGTGTCGATAATTGTATAGTATACCTAGGAGTGTGTACTACCAGGTTGAAGGTATACGTCACTGCTCTCGGGGCATACGACCTAATCATTTGAATGGATTGGTTAGAAGCTCATCGAGCTTTGGTAAATTGTTTCACAAAAAGGGTGTTTTGTGTTGACGACGAAGGAAGGCTAGTAGAAATCCAGGGTGTATGGAGAAAGGTGTCATTACGCTTTATCTCAACTATGAAGGTTAAGTGATGCTTGAGGCAAGGGTGTCAAATATATGTAGTGGAAGCAGTGAATGAAAGGAAGGGACCCTCATTGGATTAGTACCCGTTATTGTCAGAATTTAAGGATGTTTTTCCGAACAAATTACCAAGGTTACCTCCTGACAGGGAACTTGATTTTACTATTGAGCTAAAACCTGGTAAAGAACCAATTTCCAAGACTTCGTATCGGATGACAGCACCGGAACTTTGTGAATTGCAAATGCAGTTGAAAGAGTTGAGTTACTGGACTTAGGGCTAATAAGGCCCAGTGTCTCACCTTGGGGTGCGCCAATAATTTTTGTAAAGAAGAAGGATGGTTCCTTATGATTATGTATAGACTATAGGTACTTGAACCATGCTACAGTGAAAAATAGGTACCCAATGCCGTGAATAGATGACCTATTTGATCAGATGAAAGGAGCGGCGGTATTCTCAAAGATCGATTTGCGATTAGGGTATCACCAGTTAAGGATTAAGGAAGGCGATATCCCAAAAACTACCTTCCGAACTCGGTTTGGACATTACGAGTTTGTCATAATACCTTTAGGATTGACCAATGCACCAGAAGTATTCATGAGCCTCATGAACGGCGTATTCTAAAAGTACTTAGACTTTTTTGTACAAGTCTTTCTAGATGACATCCTCATCTATTCCAAAAACAAAAGAGAACATGAGGAACACTTACGAGTAGTGTTGTCCTACCTTAGAGAGAACAAATTGTATGGGAAGTTGTCAAAGTGTTCCTTCTTCCAGAAAGAGATCCACTATTTAGGTCATATCATTTCTAGTGAAGGAATCTCTGTGGACCCAGAAAAGGTAAAGGCCATTATGGAGTGGCCAGTGCCAAAATATGCCCATGAGGTGAGAAGCTTCATGGGGCTAGTAGGTTATTATCGGAGATTTGTCGAAGGATTCTCAAAAATAAGGAAACCCATCACCACTTTGCAGTGCAAGGGGGTCAGGTATGAATGGAACAAAGAATGTGATAGTGCATTCATTGAGCTTAAGAGGTTACTAACTAGTGCGTCAATTCTATGAGTGTCGGATATGGAGAAGGACTTCACAGTCTGCACGGATTCCTCGAAGCAAGGGTTGAGGGTCGTGCTAATGCAGGATGGTGGAGCGATAGCTTATGCGTCAAGGAAGTTGAAGAAACACAAAGAGCTTTACGCTATTCATGATTTAGAATTGGCAGTTGTAATGCTAGCTTTGAAACTTTGGAGACACTATCTTGTGCAGTGAGACTTTGAGCTCAAAACGGACCATCAAAATTTAAAACATCTCTTCACTCAAAGAGATCTCAATGCTAGGAAAAGGCGATGGAGTGAATTTATCAGTGAGTATGATTTTGGTATTTCGTACATCAAGGGGAAGGAAAATGTGGTCGTAGATGCCTTGAGCAGGAGACCACGTGTCTTCTCCTTGATACCCTTAAAAGTCAATCTAAGGGAACGTGTGTTGATGCCACTCCAAGGAGACAATTGGTATTTAGAGGTTACTTCAAACCTCCAAAGAGGGAGGCAGTTAGATCCAAAGTATGAAGGATATAGTCTAGAAGAACATGGACTATTGAGATATTGAGGAAGGATGTACATCCCTGAAGATGGGGATATTCGAAGCATCATACTGAAGGAAGCCCATAGAGAACTTTATTGTGCACATCCGGGTGTGAAGAAGATGTACGCAGACATGAGGGAGCTCTTCTTTTGGGTAGGCATGAAGCACGATGTAGTCCAATTCGTCGTCAAATGCCTAGAGTGTCAACAAGTGAAAGCCGACCACCATCACCCAACAGGCCTCCTACAACCACATGATGTTCCTATGTCCAAGTGGGAAGTCATCTCTATGGATTTTGTTGTGGGGTTACCACTTACATCTCATAGACACAATGCCATTCTTGTGATAGTTGATAAGTTAACCAAGAGTGCTCATTTTATTCCGGTTAGAGACACTTACGATGTCACTGATGTGGCACGTGTGCTTGTAAATGAGGTTATCCATTTGCATGGGATACCTAAGAATATGATTTCAGATAGGGACTCCAGATTCACTTCTAGGTTTTGGACAAGTTTGCAGTCAGCAGTGGGGACTTAGTTGAACTTAAGCACAACTTATCATCCTGAAACAGATGGGAAAACCGAGAGAGTAAATCAAGTCATGGAAGGCATGCTCAGGATGTATTTCATGGATAATCAAACCCAGTGGGATAAGTACCTACCTTTGGTAGAGTTTTTCTACAATAACAGCTTTCATAGCTCTATCGAAATGCCACCCTACGAAGCTCTATATGGAAGACCATGCAGAACGTCATTGAGTTGGGATAGACTAGAAGATCGAGTAACAGTGGGGCCAGAATTGATTCAAGAGATGGAGGAACAGGTGATTCAGATTAGGTAGAGACTAAAGGAAGCATAGGATAGGCAGAAAAGTTATGTAGATGCACAGAGGACTGACCGAAGTTATGAAGTGGGAGACCAGGTTTTCATTCGTATCAGGCCTAATAAGAGTACCATACGGTTCGAGAAGGGGACAAAGTTGTCCCCTCGATTTATAGGACCGTTCAGAATCCAAGAAAAAATTGGACTCGTTGCCTATCGTCTCGTACTGTCACCCCACTTGCATAAAACTCATAATGTTTTTCATGTATATGTTTTACGTCATTATGTTGCTGATGAATCACATAAACTAAATTGGAAGGAATTGTAGATATCGGACGTGGGAAACTTGATGGTAGAACCATTACGCATATTGGACCTTAGAGTCCGACAACTCAGGAACCGTCTGGTAGACTAAGTTAAGGTTCAATGGGACAAGTATAATCCATGATTTACTACTTGGGAAGACACCGAGACATTACGACCAAACTATCCCTCACTTTTTTTA
>CBVK0103145085.1:0-13109 GCA_900067695.1 Picea abies
ATCAAATAAGGGAGCTTCAATTGCAGAGAGAGCCATCTATCCACCCATTTATCCAGGATCTACCTTCCTGTGGTTAAACTGTGCTGAAGGAACTCGCTTTGATACCAATTGTTGAACACACTGCCCACACTAAGAGGGGGGGGTGAATTAGTGTGTGGACTATTCTATCTTTTTCTTCTCGTAGGTTAGTAGTTAAAACATATTTGAATAGATTAATAACAATCAAATCATAATTACAATGGACAAAGAGACACCAGATGTTTGTATTATATTTTGTATAATTGATATGAATATAGTAATATGAATATATGTGAAAGAGGATTTTCCCATCATCAATTGATTTGTTTCATCACCAACTGAAGTAAGGAGCACCAACTCTCAGGCAAGACCCAGCTTGCTGATAGATCTCAGTCTATCCAACTAGAGTTTATTCAACTCCAGTAGTAGTGATCCATTATAGAATCAACTCTATCTCATGATTAGAGGTATATCATAAAACACTCATCACCGCATTTCATCTTCTCTCTAAAATTTGTGCCTTCTTCACTTTATCTTTCACTCGATCTCTTCACTCCATTTCGCTTCTACATGTCTCTCTTTTATTCGCACGGACCTCGGGTCCATATCCATCTCTTCACTTCACAAGCCACGCTTCATACACAAGCACCGTTTCAAGTGAACCTATCATGGTTTTATTTATAGTGTCTTGTGCTCAAAACTTGTTTAAGTTATTGAGCCAACTTGTGTAACAAGTTATAAATAACTTGTCCATTTACAATATATTTTGGGACCACCAGTTCATCAATCTGGGTCTTCAACGTTACACCTGGAATCCCCTTTTCTTTCATAAATCGATCACAGGATGGATCGATTTCCTTCATCTCTGTAATAAAAGAGATCGGTGCTTCCTTCAAACCATGTTCATGTGATCAATGGCGTATAACCACGGGCTTAACAATTTAAGAGACACATTACATTCTTCCCTTTAAATTTCTTTACCATATGACCAATGCCGTTATTCATATGTTAGGTGAGCCTAGCCCTTGAGCGCTTATCAATTCAACGACCACGATTCAATCTCCGATGAGATGGACGATTGTCAGGACTTCCTCACTTCACCCTTCAAGTCTTTGGACTATTATTCTTACGTTATCCTTCCACTGTATTTTGATCAATGGTTGTGAGTGCAACCGAACATCATATCGACGGTCGATATCTCCTTCGGGTCTCCAGACTTCGGAGATTTTGAGTCTCAACCCCTTATTTCCTCCATATGTCAATCTTTTGGAGCTAACAAACCGTTGATGTGTATCCCTCTCTTGATCAATGGTCGAGATCCTTTCACGTCTCCGGGATTCAGAATTCTCAGGCCTCAAATTTTTTTGTAGTATAATCAACGATTGAGAATACTCCCAAAGCGATCTTTTGGATCAGACAACTTATGTTTGCTTCAGGACTTTGGCATTCGGGACTTCAGAGGTTTCAAATAAATGTTGCTCCATTTTCCTCCAGAGTAATCACCTACTTTGTAAGTCATCAACGGTGGAGACTGCTTGTTGTCGATTACGTTTACGCTTACACTATCCTTCCACTGTAATAGATCGACAATCAAGAATTCTCTCGAAGTGATATTTCAGATCGGACGTCTCATGTTCACTTCGAGACTACGACATTCAAGACTTTGGGAAAGTGATGGTGGTATATTTCTCGAAGCAAAACTCCCGAAGTGACGTAAGTTGCTTACATCACTTGTTGACGTGTCACGAGCCGAGTAGTTGCCACGTGTCACTCTAATTCATGATTTTCATATACCTTAAATGTCGATTCAGATTGAAACTTGTCATTCTCTTACTGTGCCACGTGTCCTTGCTGATGTAGACTGCTGACGTGATCTGTCAATGTAGATCTTCCGATGTGACACATGTTCTTCTCCCGGATCTAACAGTTGTCCTGACTTCCGAACTGTATCTCAGATCGATGGCTGAGAGCAACTTCGGACCTTCATTCTTCAGGACTTCGATACTTTTGACATTCATTCCTGGTAAAAGTCCCGAAGCAATTCTCCTGAGGTGACGTAACTTGCTTACGTCACTTGTTGACATGCCATGAGTCAATTTCCTCTCAACAGTTGTCATCATTTGATTATGCCATGTGTCTTTGTCGACGTGGTCTTCCACGTATCCTTCCTGACGAGGTTCGTTGACGTGGATCACCCACATTTCCTTACTGATGTGGTTCGTTGACATGGATCTCCCACACGTCCTTGCTAACATGGTCTGTTGATCAACAGCCCTGATCCAATGGTCCTCATGTGTCCTCCAAATTCGACGGTCCTTATTCATTTTGGATTTTTGGGGTTCGCATATTTCAGATCTCAAACTTTTTGGAGCGTAACCTCCTCACTTCTTTATACCCGGAGCGAATGTTGTTTGTTGATCAGGGTCTCAGATAGACAGCTCGATCTGTCTACAGTGTTTCTCTTCTAGCTTATCCTGTCCTTCCACTTTAACACGATCTGACGGCTGACAGGAATTCGACTAATCAAATTCTCAACCCTTTCAGCTTATCCTTTCCTTCCACTAAAATGTGATCCAACAGTCATGAAGACACTCGAAGCAGATCAATGGTCGGCGATGATTGTGGAACCACAACTTGCAAGTGAGTTAACTCGTCACCCAAACTTCGCAGTCAAAAGTTGTGCGTTGTTGGTGAGTCAACCACAATCATTGATCTTCGAAGCTATAAGATTGAATGGTCCTGACTAATTGTGAGATTGGAACTAGCACGACGTTTAATTCTCCTTTCAATCTCTGCAATTCATCCCTGTCGTAGTTCGGCGATTGTGCATCTAACAGTCACGATTTAATCTGACTTAAACTCATTGTTTGTTGGATCAACCACAGTCATATACCTTTGAAGCTATGAGATCTGATGATCCAGACAAATTGCGGGATTGTAACTAGAAAGCAGTTTAATTCTTCTTTCTCTCCCCACAATTCATCCATGTCGTTGATCTGGCTTGTAGATCGACAATCACGATCCTCCAACAATCCTCAAGCCCATGGTCACTCATATGACCGGCATTCATTATATGAGACGATCACCACCGTTAATTTCCTTGATCGAACGATTGCTGAGACTTCTCACCTTTTCCTGTGCAATGGTCGACTTCTTAATATTTCCATCGATGCTGACGATACTTTTGCAATGCACTTCTTCCTTCTGAGCTTTGATCTTCATTCACCAACCCTCCTGAGATTTTATCATAGGATTGTTGATCCTATCGTGATAAAAAATAATCATGAATTTCTTCATATTGTTCGCTTCTTCTGATATACTGTGCAATGCGCTTTTCCTTCTGAGCTTTTATCTTCATATTATTCGCTCCTCCTCCTGAGCTTGCGCTTTCGATCTCTGCATACTGTTTGACATCTTTTGTTGACTGATACATTGTTGACATCAATGATAATCTCATCTTTGGTAGTTCATCATTAACAACAGATCATCACATCGACTGTCCAACAATTTTTGTCTTTAGTAGTAGTTTTAGTTGTTTAAGTTCAAGACTCTTTTAAATTAAGGCATAATAAGTGGTCATCTGTGTTTGATATGAACCACTTACTTTTTGTTAAGTCAATTTTGAAGTATGCATTATTAAACTCCAGTAATAGTTACTTAAGTCAACAAGTTGTTCTCCAACTGATAGAGTAGAGTTAAACATCAGTTTTAGATGGACGAGAGCCTCTACAAATTTGGTAAATATGTAGTTTTTGTATGAATGGAGGGTTCGGATTTTTTGGGAAGGAAATAAATATATCAACTGGTTGAACATGTTCCATGATTGGATTAATCTCTCTACATAGTGAATATTCTCTTGATGACAATGTGCTTTATGTTCAAATCTATATGTGTTCTTTCTCTTATCTTGAATGCAATTTTTGATGTGTGAAAAGTACATTTCATTTTCCTTTCAGCTATTGTATAACTCATCTTTTACTGAAATTATCACAAAACCAACCATTCCAAACTTGAGGTGGCCTAGCTCTTCCTTTTAATAGTCATGTGCAGACTTTAGGACCAACAGCATACATATTACAACTTGTTTAATTTCTTGCATTTATTAGCAATTATATGCCTTTCATATTTACACACAGTTTTATGAGCTCAGATAAATATAAACAATATAGACATAGAAGAGTTAAGTAATTCTTCCTTTTAATTCCTTTGCATAGCATGGATTCCCACAACAAATATGATCTACTCCATAGACTTTTTTCAATCAAACAATAGATCATTAGATGTGATTTTCTCACCCAAGTAGCAATACTTAGTCTTATACACATAAAAATGTGCTTGATACTTTTAAAAGCATGAAACTATACTCTATAAATAAAGAGATTTTAGTGTGAGAGAAACTCCCTCATTTTCATCAAAACATTCCTAGAAATGTCTATCTTTTCTTGATGCCTCCTTCTTTAGATATCTTCATCTCTCAAGCTATGTTGATCCTTATCTTGAGATGTATTAAATCCTTGTCCAAAACTGAAACTTTCTCTTCATTCCTTGGAAATTTCTTAGCTAAGACTGAAACTTTCTCTTCATTCCTTGGAAATTTCTTAGCTAAGCTCCATCATGTCTCATCGGGCAATGCCACACAATTTAGTGCTTCATTCCCTTGATAGTATCTCTTAAGTGGATTGAATTTCATCATACCCTTCATATGGTCTCAGAATGCCTTCATAGTTCCTCCAATTCTTAATGGCTTAATGTGCCTTCCTAGGGTTGTCTAAAACTAAGCCTAACTTGGTACTTTATGTTCAACTTCTTTTGAGATGAGGTGAATTTAATTAGTGCTTCATATCCTTTATGCATAAGGTTTTGGTTCATATGTGACAACTCTTCTAAGTATACACATATCTTATCCACTAAGATGGTTCACCCAACACATGCATAAAGTGCATATTTTGTTTTCTCTTGGTAGATTCTACCACAGTAGGAATCCTAATGACCCCTTCTTATGCAATCATGAGGACCATTATGTTTTTCAACTTTCACTACAGAGTTTCCTTCCCCTATCTTAAGGGATTAAGTACTTTCACCCTTATTTAATGCACGAGGATGTCATTTTCTATAAATTGGTATCTTCATATCCCTACCAACCATTCTCTTGTTTTACTTAGTGACACCAATCAATTGAGAGAATCACAACCCTTCCATGCAACTTAAATTGTATTTAACTCCTTGCATGGATTATTTCTTAAATCCTTCTTTTGATTGTATTAAACTCATCACAAAGAGCATTCACAACTCTCTCTTTCCTTGCAAATCATACTTACACTTTAAGTATAGTGATCAAATGCATTATATTTATTCTTCATACCAATAAATGAACATCCTTGGCTCTGTCATTTGCTCATGATTTTGATCTCCAAGTTGCATTTACAAGTCATCATTTCCATTGATGAAAACTAGCTAGCTTATTAACAAGACTTGTTGTTATACTCCTATTGAGTATCCTTTCTTATTAAATAAGTAGTCTTCTCTTCATGAAGATCTAATTACACAAGATATGCCATCCTCCTTATCCTTATTTGTGCCTCTATAGGCTCCTAGTTCCACCACAAATCCCTTTATTCCAAGTTCAGTGCACCTTGGTAATCATACACATTGACAATTATTTTCTATTTGAAACCTAAGGATTTACTTTTGAATTATTTCAAAATTAACTAGAAGCACATTTTTTAAAATAATGAGCCTTCTACCCTTCAATCATTTCCAAGTGACTAAAGACATATTTTTGAAAGATAAGGCTCTAGAAAAACCTTCCAATGCCTACATTCTTTCCAACATTGTACTTTTTCCAATACTTGCATTCTTTCCAATCTCTGAGTGGGAACTAGGAGTTATAATGCCAAAAAGTTCATGCCTTTTTCTCTTTAATGCAAATAGCTCTTTATTTATTCCCTTGAAAATATATCACTCTATCATACTTTTACTTCTACCCACTCATGGAGTAGAAACATGAGCCTCACAAACTCTTTTTTCCATAACTTGGAACTTTTCCATATTATGTTCAATTTTATGCGAATCCTGAGAAATTACAGCATTCATATGTAGGGTTGTCCATTTATTTGAGTTAATTCATGAACCCTATAAGTTCACCTTCACCTCCATACTCTACCTGAAGTATTAATACTAAGATTTATTGATACTTTTTTCCATCAATTTAATACACAATTGTATTTTCATTTGAATTATTTAGATTTTCTTTCCCATAACAGTCCCAGTGCTACAACATGAGTTTTGATCTCATATTGTCATTCAAATTTCCTATAACATTAAGGTCTAGTGTTGCACATGATATTTCATACCGCCTTATCATGTACTTGACCTCCTTTGTCATCAAGTTGAGGAGATGTGGTATATTGTTTTTACTTTTTTATTGGCTCATATTTCTCTAGATTTTGTTGATCCATTTCCCTTTAATTATGACTTCATTACATGTGTCAAATACCACATGTAACACCTTCTTGAACTTACATTAGGCCATTTTGAATCTTCTCCCATTGGTTCACTTTGAATAACAAGAATCGAGCACCTTTGAAGGATCATACATCAATCCATTTCAAAGCAAGGCCTATCGGCCATTGTGAAATAACCTCCATTGACCATATTCAAAGAAACTTATGTTGGGTTCCCCACCAATATTTACCCCAATGGGTTCAAAACAAGGCCTATTGGGTCCTTTTGAAATAATCCTTGAACAAGGCATATTAGATTCTTTTAAGACAAGCCTTGGAATAAGGCCTATCGGGTCATTTTCAAATTTAGATTCTTTTAAGACAAGCCTTGGAATAAGGCCTATCGGGTCATTTTCAAATATCAACCCATCTGGATAGTTCAAATATTCATCCATTGGGCCCTTTCAAAAGATTGATTATCAGGCCCATATAAAATATCAATCAACAAGACCTTTTGAAATTTATATAGTTGGTCCACTTTCAAAAATCATTCATTGGGTTCATTTTGAGGCAGGCAATTGGGATGATTTGGAAGAATCCCATCTAGTGACTTTCAAGGAGCCCATCAAGCCTCTTCTGAATAACACCTCATAAAGAAGGAAAGGCCATTGGGCCTCTTTTGAGGTATCACCTTGAAATTTGAAAGTAAAGGACATTAGGCCTCTTTTGAAGCAATGCCTTGAACTTTGAAAATAAAGGTCATAGATATAATTCATAAGAACACCCTAATCTCTAAAGAAAAGGGCTCGGTTTTCTCTAAAACTACTTAGGAGAACTTAATATATTCATTGTGATAACCCACAAAGTAAGGATGTGACCCAAGTTCAAGATACTCAACATAGACTCCAATTCAAATTGTCCAAAATCCATTCAAACTCACAAATGAAAACAAGTGAATAATGTAGTGGAGACAAGCATGCCTAAGTTTATTTTAATTAGGGATTTCGTTTCTAAATTAATTTATAAACATAATACATGCCCAAATTGCAGATTTATGAACAAAGATAAAGAGCAGAGATGGAACACTTATATTTTCACCAAGATGGTCCAAGAAACTAGATATGTACGAGAAATTTCCACCCTATAGGCATCAATAGCAGATGAAAACCCTAAGATGGGATACTATTCCACCAAGGTGAAGGAAACTTGTGAGATACTTCTTCTATCACTCACTCATCTCAATCACTCTTGGACTTAGCCAAATTGTTCACAATTGAACACTCTAGGCAACCATCCAACCATTAAACAATAATGACATTCTCATCCAGTGCCCATGCAACACAAGGAAGACATCTCTCTTCTTTTCTCAAAAATCCTTTAAGAGTATTCTCCCCTCTTGTGTTCTCAATGTAGGTAGAAAAAACCCATCTTATTGTTTACCTTATCAAATAACCTAGTAGAATTATCCTTTGCTTTAAGGCACCCAATGACTCAAAAGAAATTTACAAGAGGAGCAGTTTCCTAAATAATCCAACCTCCATGCTCATCTACAACCACCCATCTCTCTTCTTAAGTCCAAAAGTTATTGTCCCATGACTATATTTTGGTCATTTACAAGTTTGTATCTCATTTTAAGCATGAGAACATATTTTTGAACTTTAATAGCATGTGGCCATGAGAGAATGGTGAATCCATGAGTTAATTCCAATTTTGAATGGATAAGAAAGTGTGCATGTGAATGGAGGAGGTTTAAGTTTCCATGAGGATGGAGTCTCTTACACTTCCCTATTGTATGTGTTATTTTTTTCCTCGGGAAATGTGACACCTACCTCGGGAAATGTGTCATGTATTTAGGTGGTTTTTCGGCACATGGTTTTTGCCGATGGTTTTCTATTTTCGGTTAAGGAATTATGGTTTTGGACTAATCCAGGCCATTGGGTTAGGGTTTTGGATGTCACTGGCTCCTATATGTATATTGTATTGTAAACAATATAACACAATTAATGAATATAGAATATATTGGTTTTCCCAGTTTGGGTTTCTAGGGGAAAAATCTCTGTGTAATGTTTGTATTTTCCATTGTATCTTTTATGTTCTTTTCTGAATATATGTTTTTACTAGATATTGTACAAGGTTGGGATTTACACCTATGATGGTTAAACACAAACCCCATTCCATTATAACTATATGAGGTAGAATTCCTCACCAACCACCACATGCATTTAGTGATTGGATTCTAACACAAAGAGGGTGGCTAAGATTTAAATAAATCACATGATAAAATGGTACAAGTTATGAAACTTGGGATTATTTCTTCCCCGCCTCTCTTGTCCCCCCTTCTCTATTCCCCTCTAGTGGACTTAGACCCTCTCATGCACTTTGTAGCCAATTTGGACCTTTATATTAGTTTTGAAATAATATTTACAAATCTTGAGCATACCATGGAAGGTCTATCACATGGTATATATAAAGTATAATTACCACAATTACTTGCCTAGCTATTCACTAGTTGGTTCTTGGCATAGAGCTCCCTGCTAGGATTCCATACAAGATATTTACGTCACACAGGATTATTTTATTTAAGATCATATGGCTTGACTCCCATCCTTTTAAAAACTTATTTACAATTTATAAATAATTCTATCTAATATATCTAAAGGGTAAAAACTTTGAGGTTAATAAGTTAGCAACTAGGGGTTCTAAATGGATTAGGGAATAGGGGATAGGGGTTAGTGGTTAGTGGATTAGGGATTATTGGGTTAGTGGGTTAAGGGTTAGTATTTAGGAATTAGTTATTAGGGATGAGTGGGATAGTGCGTAATTGGGTTAGTGTGTTAGTGCTTAGGGTTCAGTGGGTTATGGTTAGGGGTTAATCAAATAGTGGTTAGTAGGATAGTGGCTAAGAGTCATGGCTCATTCTAAGGTAACCTATATTGTCAGATTTTTTTAAAATTAGTGGAACATTGGCTCGCTGGAAAAAATAAACTCACCAAAAAGATTGAGTTTGTTGAGTTATTCACTCACTCCATTTATTTATCTTTAGTAATATCACTTCCATAACATATTCAATTGCTTTGATATTATTTCCTCCAAATTTCATATAAGATGAAAACTTGTTGAAATTATGGCTTTCACATCCAAAACTCCTAGAATGTATTCCTTCATACAGCTTCATTTTTTCACGATCATATATATCCACATCCCTCCACCACTTTAGTCAAGATTGATAGCACATGAAACCTTCCAAGTTTACAATATTCTACCCTTCAAATTTTTGAATTTACTAATAAAGAGAAGGGTTGGAAATATAATTTTACTAATAGAAAGAAGAGTGTTTTCCAATTTCGATACCTATAATAATCATTCTTTCTCTAGGAGAATGTGGAGCTTGACACTACTCTTAAAAATGTGGAAACATTTTTGGATGAGAACAAATATTTGTGAGCTTGCATAAGTATTAAAATTCTATGATGAGTATGGAAGAGTTTCCAATCCCATCAAGTATAGGCTTGCCATAATGTTGAGAATGAGAATCTAGATAGGGTTTGGCTGCAAATAGATAGATATGCTCCAACAGTTGATAGATAAATATATTTTGTTTTAGTTGCTCCGTGACTCACTATATTTATGATCAAAAAATATATGTCAATATTCTAAATCAGAATTTATTGCAAATCAGATCTTGCTTCACTATCTGTGTATGAATAGATCCATTTCAAAATGAGCAAATCCAAATTCGATATGAATAAGTCGCATGCCTACTATCAAAATTTTGACAAATCATATGCCTCTCTTTGTTAACGTGAGATAAGACTGTTAAATTTGTGGTTCTTTTGGCCCAATACTCCTACTAGTTATTTTAAGGGGACGCTTGTAGTGATCCTTAACCCTTAAATTGAATCATAAACAAGATAGAACCCTTAAACTTTAGAAGTAAATCCTGAACTTAATAAATACCAAATGCATTCTACACAATAATAGACACGAGAATATAGAGAAGGTACCCTTAAGGCATGGTAACACCATCAAATACTCCTTGTGTAAGAAAACACTCCACAAGCCATGCTTTCTATAAACAATACATCCAACATAACTCAATAGAATGATACTCGTGTGTATTTATACTTTATCATGAGCATTCTTAGGGGCACATGCCAACTACCCCTTATAATTATATTGTTTCCTCTTACTAAATAGTGGGCCTATTTATTACACATCAACTACCAAGTGGGCATATTCCATTATTATGGCCACATTACATTCATTATCTCGTTGGGTACCTCCCTAAGTACCCCATATTATCTTCACATCCCTTCGCATGTTTCATCCCTAAAACATGGAAATAATCCATATAATATGACTTGCTAAGAAATGTATCCAACCGATACCATGCATGAACATTCATCCATCCTAGTGAAATGTGGACATGGGGTCCAACTGTGATATTTCCTCCTCAATATTGATTATGGTTACTCCTTGGGTTCCATGTCTTCATTGTGCTACTCTAATTTCTCCATGCATCGTTTTTAGTCTTCCATGTGCCTCCATACTAGGTGCCTTTCTAGTTCCATGTTGATCCATAATAAATTCGATGACACTCATGCCCTTGCCTTGATGATTGTTGTTTATCTAGGTGTTCCTAGTGGCGATATACAACAACCTTGTTATCAGTGCTTATTTCTTGGACTCTTCAATATGTGGTTCCTTTGATTCATTTAGTGCCTTAGCTTCTTCTTCGTGTTTATGCCCTTCTTGGGGATTTTCTTCAAGTGTTTTTTTAGGCTCTTCTTCTAGTTCAACCTTGAACTCTTGATCTAATGCGTCATTAGGTACTGCAATTTAGTTCCCTTGTAAGGAATTCTTTAGGTTCCCCCTTGGGCCCTTCTTTCTTAGTAAGAGAAATATCCTACGATATAATTTTATTTTTCTTGCACAAAAGCTTCAAAAATTGATTTTTCACATTAATATTAACTATACCAACTGAATCCATCCAAGGATATCCTAAAACAATATTGAAATAATCCATATCTATGGCATGGAAATCCAAATGAAACACATGTTTATCCATGGTAATATTCAAATCTTTAAAACTTTAAACAATCTCACCCTCAACCTGTGTGATTTGAATATGTTTTGTGGGAACTTGTAATCTTTTAGCCAAATTTGCATCTATGAAATTATGCTTACTAACAAGATTTATAGAAATAATAACATTTTCCTATTGAATACATCCATGAACCTATATTAGGAACTTTGTGCATGAAAATAAACCCTTACGAATCCTTCTTCACAACATGAGACCACCAGTCTAATTTTTTTCTTTTCATACTATATATCTGAAAGTTCCAATAGTGACATAATTTGATTTGACTTCCCCCATTTGGAAACATCATCCCTTAAATTTAAGTATAGAGCTAGTTTCCATAAGGCTGAAATTTTTTCCTTCCAAAACTTTATGAATTCTTCAATACTAGGGCCATTGTTTTTTCCTATAAAACAAATGTTGCTTGAAAAAAAACCCATAACAAACAACTAGGGTTTTGAAGAAATAAATTGATTTTCAATGGAGTTCCTTTGTGCAGCTAGGGTTTAAGGCGGATAATGTAAAATGATCATAACTTTTTCAATACTTCTCAAACTGGCTATTATGACCACAATTATAAAATTCCACATCCACTTTGCAACTATTGTCACTAATTTAACTAAAATCAGGGCACTCTATCAAAAATATCTAATCTACAAATTACATGACCATCACCGGAAAAAACCCTAAAAAAACTAATTTTAAATAAGTGATCGCTCCACTTCCCAGACTCCAATTTGGACGATTTTTTTTCAAAATTGGGTAATTTTTTAAGAACTCAAATCTACAACTAGTTTCTTCAAACTCTACATAGAAAGTTTCATAATTGATCTGAATGTTGTTGTTCTCTTTTTCCCTTGAAAAATATGCAAACAAAAACAAAAACTTCCACTTTGTGCCCAAAAAAGAGCTCTGATACCACGTGTAGTAATCATTAACCCTTAAATTGAATCACAAATAAGATAGAACCCTTAACTTCATAAGTAACCCTTTAAATTCAAAAATAGTAAATTCATTCCACATAATAATAGACACAAGAATATAGAGAAACAACCCTTAAAGTAGGGTAACACTATCAAATACTCTTTATGAAAGGAATCACTCCACAAGTCGTGCTTGCTACAAAATAATACATTCAACATAACACAATACAATGATACTCGTGTATTTATACTTTCTCATGTGTATTCATAGGGGCATATGCCAAATACCCTTTATTATTATATTGTTTCCTTTAACTACGTATTGAACCTATTTGTTATCCACCAACTACCAAGTGGGAATATTACATTAGTATGGTCATATTACATTCATTACCCCCTTGGGTACCTGCCATATTATCATCCCTGGATACATTACAACACTTTTGCAATATGGGAGGAGTCTCGAGGAGGCCATAACATTCTCCCTAAGAAATTGGAAATGAAGGGGGAGAGATGGAGTTTGGGGAGGTGCAACCCCTAGAATACTCTGAAGATCTATATGAATATGTAGAGGTCTATATTTTTAGGTAGGTGTTATATTCTTTGCATGTGTGTGTGGGTGGGGGGGGAGGTGGGAGGCAC
>CBVK0103145109.1:0-43409 GCA_900067695.1 Picea abies
CGAGATCGGTCTCGGCATTCCTGCTGAACCGCTCTTCCGATCTCACCTTGAGGTAGTTCCAACATGTTCCCCACTCATGGATTCATGGTCAGTTGAATTTAACATGGTTGTTCCATTTGTCCTCTTGCAATAATTATTAACTATTTTGTTTTCATACAAGTGTCATAGTCGAATAGTTAGTTGGGTTAAATCAGATCTCTTCCCAACAGTCATAATAATTAATTACAATTTACCAAATTCAGAATTGCCATAAATGGCGAAAATTTTCCAAATTCGAATTTACCAAAAATGAAATAATTTTCCTAACAATTTTTGAATTCAGAAATAATTTATTTACGGGGATGTCACAATACAACTCCCTAAATTCTTCAACACGAACCCCCTGATTTAGAGGCACTAACTTGAAGCAAGTACCAACTCCCTGAGTTCTTTGGAACCAACCGAAAGGAGGCTACATCAACCGACTTGCCACTGTCACATCAACCAACATGTCACTATCACTGTTACATCAACCAACCTGCCATTGTCACATCAACCAACATATCACTATCATTTTAACATCAATCAACATGTCACTTTCACTATCATAGATATACCATCATCAACCAGCTATAACCAGATCCACTCACATGGATACTAAAACCGTCACCATACCATGTACATCAACCATGTACCAAAACATGTACCATATAATGTCGATAGACCATGTACAACAACCTGTACCATACCATGTACATCAACCATGTAAATCTACCTGTACCATACCATGCACATCAAACAATACCATACCATATACATACACCATGTACCATGTATCCAAGATGTGCCAATGTCTCAAAAATATGCCTCAAGCATGTGATAACATCACTAATACATCAACCTCATACATGTACCAAGAATATGTCTCATACAATGCATTGAAGATATGCCTCAAATATATTCCAATGCCTCAACAAGATACCAAGGGCATGATTGTCACATCATCAACAAGTAACCAAGGTGTACCTCAAGCATGTTCCAACATCCATAAACCATGTACCAAGAGATACCATCAAACATGTGCCATATCCCTCATATACCATACAACAAATCATATGCAAAGTATCTACGATGTGCCTCTAACAATGTATCATACCATCACCAAGGTGTACCATGCACAATCACTATCATGACATGCCTCAAGCATGTATCATAAAAACATAAGCATAATCCTCAAGACTAACACATAAGCATACTTTCGATCGTATAGCAACACTTATCCATCAAAGAATATGTAAATAGACCAACCTGGGCATCAATAACATGGCTCAAGCATTCTCCAATTTTTTTCTTTTCCCTGAGGGACTAATACCTAATGTCACATGGGGCCTTGCATGATAGGAAACCCATACGGGTACCTTGCGGAACACTTTCTATCTAACCTGCGAGGGTCAAACAAACTAGGGTTTCATTAGAGAAACCTCTCCACACCTGTAATCTCGAAACTCTCTCCTTTGCTCACCTTTGCTACCTCATATTTCACCGTCGCAAAATTGTCAATAGATCACTTTCTCACTTAGAGATATTCAATAGAATGTCTGTGAGTGTTCTTATAAGATACTTCTTGAGTTCTATATATACTTTTTCTAAGTAACATATTTCCTTATATTTATGGCTTCTTGAACTTTCATGTTACAACCACTTTACCCTTTCAACGTCACGCTGTAGTTATAATCCTTTCACATAGATTCATTTGAAGAGGTATCACTAAAAATATGTGTGGTTTCCAACTCAAGGCGTCTGCCACTCTGTTCAATTTTCATTTTAAGTAGGAAATCTCAAAATCATACCTGATAAGCATTTCTGACCAACTCCCTTGCCACATGCTCAAGTCATTTTGCATGAAAAGGTGTTGTAAACCACACTGGTTTGTTTTTAGTTTGAAGTTTTGTCCAATTAGGTAGTGTCTCCACACTCTCAGGGCATACATGATGGCTAACAACTCCAAATCATGCATCACATAGTTCTCCTCATGCTTTCTTAACTTCCTCGAGATGAAAGAGACCACTCGACCATCTTGCATCAGGACTCTATCTAAGCCTTCCTTGGATGTGTCAGTGCATACTAAGAATCCCTCATCCATGCCAGGGACTTTTAGTATTTGTGTTGTATTAAACAACTCCTTGATCCTTCGAAATGATTTTGTACATTTCTGGGTCCACAAAAACTTCTTTTTCTTCTTCTCCAATTCCATAATCGAATTTTCTATTTTCGAAGAACCCTCAACAAATAGTCAATAATATCCCGCTAAAACAATGAAGCTACGCACTTCTGGGACATTCATCGACATATGCCACTCTAAAATAGCCTCTACCTTCATTGGATCCATAACAATTCCTTCGCCGAAGATAACATGCCATAAGCAATGAATCCTCGATAGCTTTGCGACTGCTTCCCATAATTTGTTCTTTCGCAACACTATAGTACCAAGCGTAAACACTCGTCCTGATATTCCTTTATCGAAGAAAATATCAAAATGTTGTCCAGGAATACTTGACGATAGTCAAGAAGAGTCTCCATGACCCATCCTTCTTCCATATGAAATTAACAACAATACTGAGTACTCCAGGGAGATACACTTGGACATATAAGTCCTAGGTCCAACAACTCCTTCAGTTGCACTTTCAACTCCTGTAACTCAGGGGTCAACCTCCGATAAGGATTTATTGTCATCGATTCAGTTCTAGGTTTTTAGGTCGATGGTAAATTCGATCTCAACTTCAGGTGACACACCTATTAATTTTTCCAGGAATCACGTCCACAAACTCTTGTGCTACCAGAAGGTATTCTAATCCTTCTGGTAGCCCTTGACGTTCGACGCTAAGTATGCATATAAATTTCATCCTTGCACTTTCTCTCTTGTAGATGTAGGGATGAAATGAACCTCGGGAATACTCCTTGTTTTCTTCCTACAATCACACTTCTTTGTCCTTCATCGTCGGTCCAACTCAACTGCCTCATCTTACCATTAAGTATCACATCATGCGATTTCCACTAGTCCATACTGATCATGCCTTCATAAGATATTAAGATTGTGGCGTAGGTCGAAATTTGTTACACTATCCTGAGGTTAAAGTGACAGTTCATACCCGTTCCTCCAACCATCTGGTTGGTACCCGAAGCCACATCGATGAATCTAAACTCGTCTTGTTGAATTCCCTTACCTAAATCCCTTCAGTGCAGTATTAGAATTAGAGCTATCCGTAGCAACTAGATCTAACAAATACTAAAGTTTGGGTGGTGATGGTAGCATATGCCTTGATCATAATGGTCTGGTGGTTATTCACCACGATTAAGAACTTTTTGGGCCTCACCCATCTCCCCAACTGTAGTGGGTCATGTTTCCTCGAATGCTCTGGCCTTTTTAATAGGACAGTCTTGGTGGTAAGGTGGCTTCTGCACAAGTCTAACACTCCCACCTTCGGTCCAGTACTCCTAGCCCCATAATAGAATTTGTTGTCCCACCAGCCTAAGATCTTGGTATGTTCTACTGACAAGTCTAAACGACGGTTGCTAGCAGTGCTATCGTGGATGCAGTGGTCCCCTCTAGGGAGCCTTCTATTGAGGAACCTATCATCAAGGTGTTGAAAAAGGGTCCTCTAAATGTAACTTGATACCAAGAGGTCTAGTCTGGATGACGTCTAACACTATTTCACATCAAATTTTTTCAATCCAGATGATCTTGCATGAGTCCTACCTTGACTCCCACAGTCAATTATTTCTCAATTATGAGGGCTACTAGACTGCATCATGCAATGTCCGAGGAATTTAGATCCTCACCTTCGCATGAAAGCTAGAGTTAACACCGTTCATGAACTTGATAATATCCAGCTTCTTCATGTTCGTATGCGGGGCATACTTGAGTAACTCCATAAATCTGGTCTCATAATCTGACACCATACGACGACCCTATCGTAAGGTGTTGAACTCATCGAGCTGGCACTCAACGAATTCCTCTGAAAATTACTTCTCTTGGAACCATTCCCACAAAATAGCTTCAACGACTATGTTTAGTTGAGGTAGGAGCATCTTCCACCATAGAAGAGAGTTCCACTTTAGATAAATAATGCCATGCAAACATTCATGCTGGGGGTCATAACTGCGAAGCGTGAAGAACATCGCCTTGTTCTCCAGCCATGCCTTGGAGGTTGAGTCGTCCGTGGTACTCGTGAACTCAAGAGCTTAATCTTCTCTAGTTCTCTATGAATGCTACCAATAATGGTTGGGGCACACTATGGACCCTTAGGGGTATATGCTCCCTAGCCTTAAATCAATATAGACAGTTAGTTAAGGCCTCTGACATTTTCCTAAGAGGACCCTATAAAACCCAACGCATCCCATGTGACAATCCTCCCATGCTCAAGACTTTTTCTTATCCTTGGGGGTTAGAACCCTCTAGCATAGGTGTTGCTGGCAGCGTCGCACCTCCTCCACTGGTACCTCATCGCAAATCTCTATGGCATCCTCTAACCATGATTACCACAAGGACAGGTTAATAATTTAATTAGTGTTGAGTATTAATCAATGGATTAATTCACTAGAAGGTGTGGATATCCATAGTCGCAGGGTTGAACCCACTCTAATAACATATGTAATGGCCCCCTCCGTTACGACAACAAAATCAACATAGAACAGGTAAAATATATATTTTTTCCTTGAATGTTGTGTTAGGTAATTAAAACATCATATTTAAATAACAACATCATCAACAAAACTTTCACGTATTCTAATGGAACTACAACAATGCATTAACCATCAATTACGACACTAGAAGACACATTATCATCATGAATTGTGACATGCTTATCAATGTATAACACATTAATTAACAAAATCCCAGCATCATTGCATTCTACAATTAATAACGACGCATAACTGATCATACATCACATTAAATGAAGGCTCTGAATAATTTAATTACGCAATCAATTATACATCTAAAAATTTGTGACACAAGTGAAAATATTATGAACTACAAGGCGCAAGAGAATACCTTTAAGAATCAACCATACTTCAATGACATTGAAGATGCATTAGCAACCCATTTCTAACCCAATCAGGCAACATTTGTAATCAGGGTGAAATATAAAACTAGTCATTTATCCATCAAGAAATAACATTTTAATGGCACCCGTAATTGTTAAATCAACATTCATTATAGTATAAACTAGCACAACCTCTAACTTGAGGTTGGAGAATGCCGAAAGGTATCCACGGGTAAAATTCTCAGACCAGTAAAAACCATCAGCGTAGTAAAATTCCTCGCCCAGTAAAAATCTCCAGTTTAATTATAAAAAAAAACTAATTAATACAGTAAAAATGCCAGGCTCACCCACCTAGTAAAAATCCTTAGCTTAATTAAAAAAACTTAATTATTCCCCAGTGAATCTTCAAAGACCTGTCAAACATTATCAAAATGCCATGAATGATGTGAAGAATATCAAAAGGCCATGAATATTACGAAAACTCTTCGCAAAACACCTTAAGATCATTGAGAGGACCTACCTGTAAAATAAAATTGCTCTGAAAGTGTTGCAATGAGAAGAGAAAAACGCATGTTGGACACAAAATATTCGGAATGGATGGGGTGTATTTAAACAAGAACAATGGAGATGTAGTGGTAGCCGCCATCTTCCATTCGGCCTACATGCATCCATATAAAATGAAAAGCATGGACAATGGCCTCTGTCTTCCATTTGACCTCCATGCATCCCTATAAAATGAAACGCACGGAAAGTGGACAACCAGAAAATGAAAAGAGGCCACAATTGAGGAAAGACAGAAAATGAAATGCATGGACAACCAGAAAATGAAATGCCTGGACAGCTGAGAAAATCCAAACGTGATAATCCCAAAGTTTAATCATTTAAATACTGACAATCATATAGTGCTACAGTAATTTCTTAATATGATTAGGTAAATGTTAAAAAGCGAACAGGTTAACAGATGCATTAAAAAATACAAGAAAGTTATGAAGAGTAAATCACATTCATTGATTTGGGAGGACGACTAAGAATATGTCAGCATCTTCAATTGTTATCCATTAGATTAGAATTTTAGATTAAAAGGTGGTTAATTGTGCCCATTATCAATAGGTGTACGCCTTTCATCATAATTAATTCAAGCAAGAAATCCAATATCTACAACAAGCATCCATTTCAATTTAATTTAATGCATGCAAGAAGTATTAGGTTGATATAATCATGTAATTACGCTACATAATCATATAATTATGCTACATAATCATGTGCACGAGAATCTTGCTTCTAAATAATCTCATCATTAATGTGCAAAGAAAACTAAACTTTAAATTCAACATACATTATATTAATCTTAGGAGCAAAGTGTTATCCATTTAACTCAGTGTGTGCATTCAATCTATTAACTATATACCCCTCTTTGGCACTTCAAATTCAAGGTGCAAGAGCCACTATCCTTTATTTGTGACGCAACATCTTTAATTATTACGCTAAATATTATTGTGCAAGGTAAACAAATATCTACAACATATTTCTATGCATTTAGTTTATAATGTAAAGGACCAACAAAAGACAAGTGATATGGGTGGATTTCCCAAAAACCACAACATTAAGTTGGAAGAAGGTGAATATAATAGCCCTACGTCACATAGTACCAATTGGACGAGATATGATTACCCATTAATAATTGGAGCTAAATCCTATAGTTCCAAGTTCAAATTAATGTGAATGCCATCTATCGATGGGAAACATTCCAAGCACATTTAAACATCAACGAGGTAACCAAATCCTTGATCTCATGCGATAACAATATGGGGTAACCTAATCCTAAAATTAATTGCAACTCTAAGAAACAACAATAAAGCTAAGAAATAACCGAGTCATCGGAATTACATTAAGAGAAAAAATTCCTTCTTAAAAGGCAACCATAATTCCCAAGAAAAAGTTTTTCTCAAATTTATATAAAGTATAAACTTTTTTACAAAATACAGCAGCGAGCTCAGAGTGCATAATCGACGCTAGTCAAAGAATGAACCAGTACAAGTTAAAACCACAGAATTACATATGATAATGGGAACCACACTAACTAGTGGATTCTTTGGAGGATGGATCAGACCAATACGACATAGCTGTCAATCGGACCACTTGCAAAATGAAATCAATGGAGAAAGGATCAAGCCTGTGCAATGCGAGCTATCAATCGACAGACTGGAGAAAAACCGTATCATTCAAATATGTTGAAGGAGGAGATAGGACTTGCTTTTGCATCATCAAAATGAAAAACTAATAGCCTTCCAACCTCTACGCCGAGAGCCCGTTTGGAGAGTGCATCCGCTTCTGAGTTATAAGATCTGGAAAAATGCTGGAATTTTATGTCAGTGAATAATGAGGAAAGCTCCCTCATTCTTTGCTTCCAGCCTTCGATGTGGATTGAATGGAGATTACAAATGTGATTAATCCAGTCTATTAAAATCCTTGAGTCACCTAAAACAAGAAGGTGATTTAAAGACCACCAAGATGCGAGGGTGAGGGAAGCCCACGGGCCCATAAGTTCCTCTTTGGTGTTTGAACCCACCCTGCAATTTAGAAACCAATTGGTGATCCTCGAGGGGTTTGATTTGAAGGTAACCCCCCGCCCCACAGTAGAGACCATTTGAGTGGGTCGTACCGTCAAAACAAACAATAGTGGATCCTTCAGCAATCGAATAGTCCCTTGCTTTGATTTGTATGATTTTTGCAGATTTCTGCTGTAGATGGAAGGAGGATAGGATGCGATGGAGAACCACTTGAAGGGAGGGAGGTCGTCCCTCAAATAACACCAGATTGCACTCTTTCCAAGTTTGCCAGCAGACGTGAACCGCCAGAGAATGGGGAGCCGATGAAACCGAGATCCAAGAGATGAAGCAATCGGTGAAGGAGTTTCCTTTCCAATCTATTGTGAGAGAGTAATGCTGTGAAAGGAAATTCCAAATCTTGGTAGTAAAAGCATAGTGGATGAAGAGGTGGTGAATATCTTCAGCAGCATCATTGCACAGGGCATAGCGGCTGGACCCTTGCCAGCCCCTCTTCCGAAGCACCTCCCAAGTGAGGATTTTTCTCTTTATGCACAGCCAAAAGAAGAGTTGTAGCTTCAACGGAATTGACCACTGCCAAACTGATAGGAGTCCCGGTGTATAAGCAACCATAGCCAATGGGTGTATAAGGACCGCATAAACGTTTTTTACTATTATATGACCCAAGGCATCTCCTCCGGCCCAAATGAGAGAATCCAGCCCTCCATTTAAGGCGATGCCAGCCGACTTGAGAGCTCTAGTGTAGGCATCCCATTCAATCACCATCGGTCCTCTCAGTAGAAGCTCACTACTATGATACCAAAGATCGGGGTGGGGGAACGAGTGAGATGTCAATTTCACCTATGATAGGTGTTCCAAATTTAAAAAGGAAAGCCTTGCTCTGAGAGGTGGGGAGAGGATCGATCGGTTGTCCAAGACGAGAATTTTGTCTCTCCCAAGAAGAATCTCACATCCCGATCTGGGCAACCAGTGGAGCCAGTGTAAGATTACTGGAGAAGCAAAAATCAGGCCTCTCTAGAAGGGTGAAGCCCTTATCTGTTTATGTGACGTCTTACGCAGCCATTGGATGAGAGGGCAGGAGGCGAGATATTTATCCACAATGACCCAGTGCTAGATGCTATCATGGGTGACTGCTCTCCAGAAAGAGCAAGCTAGGAGAGACGTTTTGAAAAAGGGTAGGTCCTTGAGTCCCCATCCCCCCTCCTTTCAGGGGCTAGAAAGGGAATGCCAGCTGCAAAGGTGAAAATGGCGCTTTCCAGGAAGGTTGTTCCACAGGAAATTGAAAGAGAGCCTACGCAGCAAGATAATAATCTTGTTAGGAATCCGTTCAAGCATCATCCAATAGACAGCTAGACCTTCCAGCACCGATTTGATGAGAATAAGGCGGCCACCCAGGGAGAGCTACTTATTACCCCAAAAGCCAATTCTCCTTTCAAATAAGGCCATAAGCCAGCTCCAACCAGTGGGAGTGGAAGCTCCCAGTTTCAGTCGATAGCCCAAGTACCTAAAACCTTCATTTAAATCGAAAAAAGAGAAGGAGATGGATGCTTTGAAAAGTAGAAACTTAGCCTCTAAAAGACCCCAATAATGCATAGTGGTTTTTTGAGCATTTATGGACAGACCCGAGATAGAGCGGAATAGATGAAGAGCATCCAAAATAACCAGCCACTCCGAAAGTTCGGCTAAAGACATTAGGAGAATGTCGTCAACAAACATGAGATGAATAATTTTGTTGAGTCTGGATACCTTTATACCAGAGATTTTGTGATAGTAGCAGAATTTAGCAAGGATAAGGTTGAGGCTCTCCATAATTAAGATGAAAAGGTAAGGGGAGAGTGGGCATCCCTGACGGAGCCTTCTCTCACTTAGGAAGAAACTAGAGGCCTCCCCATTAATCAACACAGTGAAATTTGCACTAGAAACAAAGGATAGGATCCAGTCCATAAACTTGTCACCAAAACCCGCCGAGAGAAGGACTAGCTGCAGATAACTCCAATCAATGTTGTCAAACGCCTTTTTTAGATCTATTTTCATGATTAAAGCCTTTAAATTCTTCTATTTGATGGAGTGGATGCACTCATGGGCAACTCCTATGGCATCTTAAATTCTTCTACCTTTTAAAAAGCCAAGTTGTTCAACAGATAGACTTCTTTCTAAAAATGGCTTCAACCGGTTGGAGATCACTTTAGAAACAACCTTATAGATGAGATTGCACAAGGAAATGGGTTTGTAGTCGTTGAAGGAGATGGAATTGTTTTCTTTTGGGATCAGTACTAGGAAGGTGGAATTGAGACTGTTTATGATCTTACCTTTGATGCGAGTGTCCTCCACCATCTGCAGGAGATATGATCCAACGAGATCAAAAAAGTGGGTGGAAAACTCAGTCGTCCAGTCGTCGGGCCCTGGACTTCTCTCTTTTTTGAAATGGATCAATATATCTTTGATTTCCAGAAGGGTGATGGGCTTAAAGAGATCAGTAGCTTCTGTAGATGAAACCAGCTTTGGATAAAGACTAGCAATTGTCAGTTTGTCAGTGAGATTTGGACAGTTGTTAGCTTTGAAGAGATGTTTAAAGTGGGAGACAACCTCTTCTTTGATTGTATCTTTCCCTCAGAGTAACTCAACCCTGTCATTTTGAATAGACCAGATGATTTTCTTGTTCCTGTTAAAAGTAGCTAAATTGTGGAAAAATTTGGTATTGGAGTCCCCCCACTTAAGCCACATCACTCGGCTGTGGAGCCTCCAGCATTTTTCCTCTTCACTAAGGGTAGAATCTCTACTCCTTTCAAGCAATTTTAGAGATGCAGAGTCTTCCAATGAGAGGATGGAAGTAGAAGAAAGAGCAATGATATTTTTGATCTCAGATTCCAGGTTAACAAGACGGGCCGCCTCCAATTCCTTTTTACAAATTTGCTAGGATTTTGATCGGACCTTAAGTACCTTAAGATTCCAGACTATTCTCCACTGTGGATTAAGTTCAGTTTGAAAACACGGATCGGACCAAACATCTTGGACAAGATTGACATAATCTATTGAGAGAAGCCAATGATGGTTGAATTTAAAGGGGAAAGAATTATGCCGGAGGGGGATGCACAGCTTAAGGAACACGGTAGCATGGTCAGAAAAATAAGGATGCTCCACCCACGAGGACGGGAAGACTGTGGAGGACATAAATCTATCTGATAATAAAAAACGATCAAGACGTCTAGTAATAGCCTCGTTCTCAGTTCGCCTGTTACACCAAGTGGGAACCAGTTTGTTTGGCAATACATCTATGAGGTTCTTAGACAAGAATAGGTCTTTGTAGACGGTTGCATCAGAACCAGGCGAAAGGTTTCCACCCCAGTGTTCATCAGAAGAGAGATTAATGTTTAAGTCACCTCCTAGAATGAGGTTTGGTAAGTCCAGAATACCACTGGATGCAAGCTGAGTCCAGAACTGTAACCTGTCTTTGCAAGGGCCGTAAACATTAAGAAAAGTCAGCTCCTAGTTGGTAGCTAGACAACATCCTAGCAGCAATATACCTCCACAGGTCAGGAAGGGAACCAAATCGAAGTAACCAGTGTCCCAGGCTACTAGCAAGCCACCAGAATTGCCAAGTGAGCTGACGACCACCGAGACCCAAGAAGAGCGGAAGGAGTGCAAAAAAGCTCTGGAAAGTTGATGAGACGAAAGAGTTTGTTGGAGAAAGATTACATCAGGAGAGGTGCGCTATAAAAGTTTACGGAAGGCAGCAGTCTTGAGGTTGCCTCCTATCCCTCGTAAGTTTAGGGAGAGCACAAGCATTATTTGGTACGAGCTATGGCCTTCAAAGCTCTAAGGGCCTTACCATCGAGTGCAAGGGTGATGGGATCAGAGTGTTGCGAGTTTTGAGCTTCCTTCTTCTTTCGGGAGATTCTCGTTTGAAGAGGAGAGAGATCTATGCCCAAACCACGCGACCAAGCAAAGGAGCTTTTGTCTTTTTCCGAAAGTTGAGAAGAAGAAGGACTAGCACCAGCAGAATGTAGGATGATTTCATTACCCCGGTAAATATGGAGTTGTGAAGTGGAATCCGGGATGAAACGTGGGGTGGGTAAGGAGCACAACTCTGCCAGCAAAGATCCCTCACTTTCGATTGGCTGACTGAAGCCAGGGGTATCAGCAGGGGGATCGATCGGATCAGTGGAAAGAGTGGGAGTACTGTGTTGATAGGTCGGTAATGGGGTAGGGAGAGGGTGTAAAGGGTAGGAGGGGAGAGGAAGGATGGAAGGATCAGAGACCGTGTGGGGGGAGTTGAAAATAGTTTGTGACTTAGATGCAGGGGTCTGAGACAGCTTGATTTCTGGAGGGGGAGCACCAGGAGGGAGGGAAGAGAGCCAAGGATAGTGATTGATGGTATCCTTTTCGGATGCAGTGAGGGAGTTGAAAAGAGAAAGACACAGATGAAAAATCTTGGTTGTCAATAGTTCGGGTTGTCCAGGTAGAGGAGGGGAAGGAGGGTCGGGGTGATTAAACATGAACTCGAGAGATGGGTCCACGTCCAAATAATCAGGAGGATTGAGAAGCAGATCAGCTTCCTCAGATAGAGAAGTCGAGGACTTACTAGGGCAAGTTTTGCGAAGATGACCAGTTTCTCAGCACTTGTTACAGCGAAATGGTAGCCCGAGATAGTCCAGAGTCTGGATGATCTTCCGTCCTCTCCAATCGATCTCCA
This sequence comes from Picea abies, assembly GCA_900067695.1. Classification (NCBI taxonomy): domain Eukaryota; kingdom Viridiplantae; phylum Streptophyta; class Pinopsida; order Pinales; family Pinaceae; genus Picea; species Picea abies. The sequence continues at coordinate 12,285 of CBVK0103145109.1, forward strand.
AGTTCTCTGGAAGTCCAACCGATATATCCATTTCGACTAAAACCTTGCCTAGTTTCCTAGAGGAGCCAGTGAGAGAAGAACTGTCGAGGGCAATGAACCTGCCAAGAGATTCACCTATAGCTTTGATGGCTTCTTCGGTCCAAAAATGGAGGGGTAGACCCGAAAGCAACACCCAGAGATGTCTGAGCTTAAAGTAGTCAGATTCTGGGTTAAAATCCATTCGCCAGCGCTTAAGCATAAGGCTACTTCCCCCAAAGACCCAGAAAGATGATAAGAATTGTGAAGCATCTTCAGGATCCCTACATAAGAAGCTGAGCCAGCCTTTTTTGAGGTAAAAGACTTATGGGCAGTATCCTAAAAGAGGGAACCAGTTAATCTTCATCCAGTCCTCCAGTGGCGGTGGGTTTAAGCTTTTGTAAGAAATACGACCAACAAGAGCACAAATAGACATTTTGCAGAGGTTTTCTAAACCTACATCATCACCCAGCACCATTCGCTTGGTTTTTCTGTTTGTTTTCCACTGCTTTCGACCGTTGGAAGCCTCACAGTGAGATAAAGAAGGGGTTCTGTGGGTATTTGAAAAGAGAGACTTGTAAGGACTGATAAGGGGAGGCCTGTCAGAGGCAGGTGGAGGAGGTTTCAAGGCAGGAGTGCTTGTCAGTGGAGAAAAGCCTGAAACAGCTGGTGTTACTGTGGACGTATAAGGACAGTTTGGGAGGGACTCGGGTGGAAGAGAGGGACACCTTTTTTCCAGGGAGTCTGCAAGATCGAATAAGCCCTCCTGTTTCCACAAGAGTTCATCGGTTGGTTGCATGAGAGTTTTGGTAAGGGAGTCCATTATAAAAGTGGCTAGGGAACCGCCCCCGGCCCATAGGATGAGGGGAGAGTCAGACAGTAGGTTTGTAAAAGGCGAGAGGAAGCTGTAGATACGATGTGGCCAAGGGGACACGAGCTAGGGAAATGATGAGAATGTGTAGTCTCAATCAGGACTAGAAGACAAAGGAAGCAGGAAGAGGTGGATCGATAGCAGACCAAGGGACAAAACACTCAAAAAGTGTGGCGACTGCGAGCAAAGGAGTAAAAAAGAAAGACTGTTAGGTAGAGGAGGTCCTCAGGTGTGGGCTATACGGGGGAGAAGGGTTTGGAAACTGTGATCTTCCCCAGGGGACCTGGTTCGCCAATTCGCCAGTCGCCAGTTCGCGAGTTCGCCATTTCCTTACCTTGTCTTCACTGAAGGTTTTCTAGGCACCCATAATTAAATGCGCTGGAATACACAACTCTATTTAGGGATGCCATATCTACATCATGTTTCTATTAGTTTTCCCTTGAACTTGATATATTAAAAAGTGTATGACATAATGATAGGCATACACATACATGAATAAATTGTTAAAACTAATATTGAAATTCAAGTTACACACATACGAGCCTAATTCCACAAGATCAAAATTGAAATACACACTTTTAGAATTCAATATTGACATTTATGGAATCTAAATTTACCAAAATTTTGAATCCTGAAATTCACAGTTTCAAATCAAAATTCCCACTTTCAAAACTAAGATAACACTTTGAAACCACCCCTATTCACACCTATAAAATGCAATCTATCATTTTTAAAATATTGATATTCACTCTTTCCAATATGAACTCCAACGTATAAACCCATTCGCTCTTTCCAATATGAACTCCAGTCCAAATCTAATCAAATTATCGTTACCATTTTATAATTACTCAACCTTTATAATAATATATTTGTTTGAATTTTGTATTCAAACTACTGTTTATTTTTTTTTTGTGGAAAGTGCCTTTTATGAGTTATTATTATAATCATTAATATTTTTATATTTAGTTATGCTAAATCATGTAGCGTTGAGCCAAAATAACTCATTCACGCTGCCTGAAAAATGCTTGTGGTAGGAAATCTACCTGGGCAAATAGATATGCGAAGGATCTATCCCGTCACTGGGTGGATGTCTCAGAGGTAAGAGATCCCCTCGCTGAGATACGATTCCCCATCCCACGCAGAGGAGGAAATAAGAAAATGCAAAGAATCTGGGGATCGAATTGCCCAACGCAGAGAAAGATATTCGAGTTGTTGAGGCACAACTCGAAGGCTGGGCGAACTGTGCAGATTAAAAACGTAGAGGTGAAAGAGTCCAAAAGTGGTTAGTGAGTGCAGACATATGCAAAGGAGGATGTGGCATTGAGAAATGTTTTAGATCTGCAGAGAAAGATATTCGAGTTGTTGAGGCACAACTCGAAGGCTGGGCGAACTGTGCAGAATAAAAACGTAGAGGTGAAAGAGTCCAAAAGTGGTTAGTGAGTGCAGACATATGCAAAGGAGGATGTGGTATTGAGAAATGTTTTAGATCTGTGAAACAAGAGGAATCGTTGTTGACTGATGTTGATTTGGTCAAATGCCGGAAAGAATATGGTTGAAGTAGTGTTGGTGTTCGATTGACTGTGATGATACATCAATAGATTCGTGAAAGACGAATTGCAGAGAGGAGATCAGCAAGATCGTTGGCAGGTATGTTCTCTCTACATTGGGCAGCAGCAGAAGTGGTTATGTCTCCTCTCTTACAGTTTATTGTTATGACCTACCGACCACACGTTGAAGAAATAGAAACCCCAGTGGTCTGTGCACGGTGCTATCTAGTATCAGTGAAGCACTACACGACCGAGAATTTGCTGCCCGATTTCGATTCCAGTGTGGGAAGCTGGTTAATGAAGAACAACAAGAAAGGTCGGACTGTGGTGGTGATGGTGGTTGACGCCATGGAATGCTGGGGAGATCCTTCAGTTCTGAACGATATTGCAGATATATGTGAGGGAATATATGGAACTGGTGGAGTTACAGTAGGCCAATGACAAAGAGAAGAGAGAAGGAATCCTAAAATACAAATATTCAGAGAGGCAAAATGCAAGGAAGGACCATTAGTAAAATCGTTGAGCTTGATGGAAAAAGGCACCGAGTAAAAAGGTGAAATTATGGGTCATTAAAAATGCTACTCTGGGCAAAATCAACGCTTGGAAATCAAAAAAAAATCGCAGAGGAAAGCATGGAAACGCAGAGAAAATTTCGTAAAAATCGTTGTGCATTGAGGTAAAATTTTGCTGCGCAAGTAAGCATAAATAGCTGAGTGAAGAAATAAGAATGCGCTGGGAAAAAGGGGGATATGGGCATCGGACTGAGGACTCTTCCAAACACATAGAACAGGAAGCAAGTGTGTTGACGTTGAGAATACCCCACACATGTATATAAATATCTAGATAGCCCATTTTGTTAATTTTATCATAATAACATTATAAACCAATATTTGCAATGAACTGATACAATCACCGTAGAAATACAGTACAAGAAAACTCAAGGAAATGAAATTTTATCCGAAGCCATAACCATAAAATGAAAAAGTGAAAGAGTAAATAAAAATGGATAAAAAGTTTAATTTCACTATTCCATTGTTACTCCACCCAAACTTTGTTCACAAAACCCCCTATTTACCTCAAATTACCAGATTGCGGGAGGCACAGTTGATCATTCGACGAACGGTCTTCGCTGAACAGGTAGTTTTTATCTCTTTCAACTTTTCATGGATCAATTTTTTAATTTCATTGGTTAGAAATGGCCTTTTGAGTTGAGTTTTCAAGGGTACCCGCACGTCGAGGTCATCGCAGGTGCCTTATATCATGCCCTGCGATGACCCAGGGTCGTCGCAGGTGGCCTTAAGGCTAGCCTGCAATGACTCTGCACTGTACGAATGCCCAAGCTTGTGACATGCGCAAATCAAAATTGTTTTGAGATGTATTTGCCCATAAAAAGTCTCCACGGAGAAGATGAACATGCTAATATCTCTTTTATGTTCCATTGCAGGTTTTCTAAGGTAAGAATGTTGGAATGGAGAGAGAGAGAGAGCATGAAGAGGAAGGTTACTTTGTTGGGAATGACCTAGGAACGGTAAATTCCCTCTGGCAGTGTGGACTGTTAAAATTCTTCAAGATCCAAGGCATGAGGGCCCAGCTGAGGTTAGTCAAATACTTTGTTCACATGTGAGATGTGAACCAACAGACATTTCATGTGGGTGATGACATTCTTATGATAGATATCAAGGATATTTACTTCTTGACTGGGATATATTGCTATGGGGCCTGAGTTACGCTAATAGGTAGCAAGGGAGGTGGCCAGCCTATGAGCCACTATATCAATGTACATTGTGTTCCAACTACTTAGAAGCATAGTGACAAAGTCGCTATCAAAGATGTTTGTGACTTACCTCTACGAACTATACTCTATACCATCATGCACATGGCAGGGAGTGAAACTCTCCATATGGCTCTTCAGAGCTATTTCCAGTATGCATTGGAATGTATGGAGCCCTGATTTTTCAACTGCTGTGAAGGGGTCCTTAGAAGCATGAAAAACAATTGACCAAGTGCAGGAGTGGTGAGCTGAAATAGTTTGGATACGACTCGATTTTGGTGTCCTTCCTGGAGATGGTCCCATATTTATGCTTGCAGGTAGAGTGGGGTATACCTGTCCCACGGGATCCAAGAATTAATAGGTGGGTCGACCTCATGGCATGGCATGTAAGTGGTCATGTCATTAGGTATAATAATGTTTTCTTTGACTAGTTGAGGACCCAGATGCTTATGGTAGATAACTATGCCAATGTCAGTTTATACTTCCGAGGTGATCCAGACTTGGTTCTTCCTGAGGGTTCCCAATGGGGGGACATAGGTAAGAAAGACATTTTTTTTTTGTAACTTTTTTGTGATTTTTAATATGAAATGTTTTTGTGTGTTATTTATCCAATGACGAATCAAATTCTCTTTCGATGATGCATATGTGGTACCTTACTAACCTCCAGGTTCATCCCACATCTAGAGGTGCGGGGAGAGAGTTAATATAGCAGGATTTGTTGTTGGTGACTACGAGATTCTAGAGACGAATATAGAGGCGCTCACTATGAACATCCTGGATGCCTCTATCGATGATATCCCGAGGCATTATCAACACCATACAGTGGGTGTGTCTGCTTCCATCGGTCGAATTCTTAGTAAATTAGCACATCCAGTCACATGTTATAGTGAGCAACATCCTTGATTCTTTATTTGTAGATGAAGCCATGTGCCTCGCATTTTTGATATTTTGGTCTTCAGACAAAAACACTTTTTGTAATACTTTTATCGTAATATATACATGAGGCTTCTACCGGCTTACTTGTTGTATATACAAACTGTGATTGGATTTTCAAAATTTCTCAAATGTTTTTCTAACACATAATTAGCTAAAGCATCAGTCAATGTATTTAGACATCTAGGAATGTGTTGATATTCAATGTAATCAAAATGAAGTTCCAAGAGGAGAATTTGTAAATATACCCTTAATAACGTAGGACTTTGAATGGAGTAGGCATTACTCCACTGTAGGACTACTAACTGTGTATCGAGTCTCATAATAAGATGATAGATCCGAAGTGACACAATATCAATCAACAATTCGATGACTGCATTGTATTCCATGATATTGTTAGTTGCATGACCAAGGCAGACACCATGTACACTAATCAATTCCCTCGTAGGTGCATAGAATTCCCAAGCAATAGATTCTATGTTTTGATTACTGCGACTAGCACCATCAACAAAGCCAATGTAGGGTAGTGAAGAGAGTGACATCTGGAAACCAAGAACAATGCAAGGTAAGAAGATGAAGTTTGAAACCAAAAAATGAAAAATCACAGAAGGGTATGATACACTAAAAGTACAAGAACTCATGCAAAAATGACTTAAGCATAGTACTTCTTTAAGTAAATCCCATTTCTGGGTTCACTCAAAGGGATTCCATCATAATCAACTAGCTCATAAGATCCCTTCTCCAACACATGTTTGACAATGTGAGGACCTCGCTACATGGCCTCGAATTTATTGGCCCCTAGTAAGTCATGATCCTGTTCGTAAAGAAGAACTATATCACCTTCAGAAAAAACACGTGGTTTGACATGCTTGTCATATTGGGTTTTAACACGTTTCTTCTGGGTCTCAATAACCATGGAGACATCGTGACGGGTTTCTTCTAATTGCATCAAACACAAAAGACATTCTTCTTTGACAGAGGTATTGGGGAAAAGTTAAATGGCCAGTTTTAGAGATGGTATTTCACATTCAATCGGAAATATAGGTTCAATACCATAAACTAGCTCAAAAGGTGTAAATCTCGTGGAAGACTTAACTGATATTCAATAGGCCCATAATGCTGAGAATAACATCGTGTGCCAGTTTGTCTTATGAATTCCTATCATCTGTCAAAGCATAGTAATGATAACTTTGTTTATTGCTTCGACCTGACCATTGTCTTGTGGGTAATAGGGGGTTGAGTTTTCAAGGTGAAGACCCAACTTTTCAGTAAGTTCGAACATCATAAAATTCTGAAAATGACTACTGTGATCAGTAATGATAGCTTGAGGGATACCAACCCGAGTAATGTATGATTGAATATGAACAATGTTTCATTCTTCCCAGTGTTATCAAAGGTAGGCATCGGCTCGACCCATTTAGTGAAATAATCCACAACTACAATAATGTATCTATGCCCCCCGATTGAGCGAGGGTTACATGTCATGAAGTCAATGCCCCATTTGGCGAATCGACCAATGGAAGCCACAAGATGTAAGGGAGAAAGATGAAATCTTATATTGTTATTATATGTTTGTAAAGCATGGAATTTCTAGACAGTAGTAAAGCAATCTTGAAATAAAGAAGGCCAAAAATAATGTGCTCGTAAGATCTTTTGGGCAGTGGCATACCCAGACATATGACCTCCACATGCTCCAAAGTGACAATCATTCAAATCTTTCCTAGCTTCATCGTAAGTGAGGCATCATCAAAATATGGAGACAATACCGTGATGATAAAGGGTATCATCGAGAATGATGTATTGTTGAGCTTGATAGAGTATACGACAACAATCTATACTAGATAGTTCAGGTCGAAAAGTTTAAGTCTAGAGATATATAATGATATCTCTATACCATACGTCATTAGAACTGATCATAAAAATGGATTTGTTAGGAAAGAAATCCTATGCCACATTTTCTGTCTCAGTGGAGGTAAGGTCACATATCAGTTCGGTGAAAACCAAGGATTTATTTGACTTGGCGCATTCAAATTCCAAGTCAAACTCTTGTAGAATCACTATCCATTTGGAGTTCTTTCCCCCTAGAAATTATCAGGTAAGGATGTGTTGCATAGGGTTGCAATCGGAAATAATAGTGGTTCTATGTAATAAGATATAGTGACGAAAACATTCGATATCTTGCACAGTTTCCAAGGCCAGTTTCTCCACATGGAGGTATTTGGTCTCAATAATAGTGAGACTTCGACTCAAATAGTATATCACATGTTTGTCATGTGAATCATCCTCTTGTACTAATACCATGGAAATGGTTGAGTCTGAATCAACTAAGTAGAGGAAGTAATCCTGGCTATAGTCAGGGGGAAACAGTAATGGCGTACGGGTTAAGGCAAGTTTCAAAGCTTCAAAGGATTTATTTTCATTGTCGTCCCATACATATTCGTAACCTTTCTTGAGTAGCTGGGTGAATCCTTTTGTTTGGTCAGCCTAATTAGGGATGAAACAACGCAAAAGATTTTCCCTCCCTTGAAAAATTTGGAGCTGGCAGAGTGTGGAAGGAGGAGGTAGATTAAGGATAGCCTCAATCTTCAAAGGGTCTACTCAAATCCCATGTATCAACATGATAAAAACAAGAAGTTGTCCGGACTCCACACAAAAAACACATTTGTATGGGTTTAAGCGGATACGATAATAACGACAACGTATGGAAATGGCCCTCAAATGTGTTGGGTGATCTTGGCGATGCATGGCATGCACTGATATATAGTCAATATAGGGTTGCACAATGTGATTAATATCATAGAAAGCATAAGACATAGCGCGCTAAAAAGTAACACCAACATTCTTGAGACCGAAGGGTAATTTTTGGTGAGCAAAGGTTACCCAAGGGAAAATAAAAGAAGTTTTGTGTTGGTCCACAGGTAAAATATTAATTTGATTATAGCTAGAGAAACCATCCATTAAAGAGAATATTTCACTACCATCACAGTCATCAACGATATGGTCAATGAAAGGGTTCGAGTAATTGTCTTTAGGACAAGCCTTGTTTATGTTCTTATAATCTACACAAACATGGATGGTACCTTGTTTCTTATTCACCTGAACTAGATTGGATGCCCAATTAGTCAAAGCCACGAGATAAACAAAGCCAACTTTAGGAAGTTTCTCAACTTCAAGCTTGATAGCAAAAACTTTGCATGGATGTACTGGAAGAATTCATTGCCGAATGGGTTTATCGTCTGTTTATGTCTTAATCTCATTTACAACGATATCAGGATCGATGCCTGGCATCTCTTCGTAAGTCCAAGAGAAAACGTCACAAAATTATTGGAAAAGGGCTTTGTATGCATGAACCTCATTAGTAGAACATGAGGCCCTGATGTGAACATTCTCCAGAAATCTAGGTTTAATGGATATGTCAAGAGGGATGGTAGGGGAAATGTTGCTCAAGTTACCTTCATACAAAACATTGTGTGATGACTCGAGAACTGAAGAAATGAAAACAATGGTTGACATAGTCGAAATCCATTGGTAACTCTCTATGGTGTCATGCTCTAGAAAGAGAATGGAGCAATGATGGTCATTGTCCCAGGGAGTGTCTTCCATAGACATGACTGGCATGATCATCTCGTCCATAGGAAAAATCTTGTGAAATGGATACGGAGATGAATCTCAGAGAGAAGGAGAGGAGGGGGTTGTCGATTGAATAGATTGGTAAGCGGATTCGACTGGACTTAAAGACATCTTGTTAGGTACTACCCATGGGTCATATGACTCATGGGTTTCGCGAACAATGGTGGATATCATGTTAATAGAGGCAACTAAAGGAGGGGGAATATCATGTGGTGGGATTGGAAATGTACCCATCAAAGTTGAATCTTTCAAAAGACCCAGTTCAACATTCTCATAACTAAGGGGTGTCTTCTAATGAAAGGAATGTTGCTAGTACATGAATCAGAATTAAATAAGGCTAGTTGGTCAACAGTAACAACTTTTCCTTGGTGCGGGAATCATACCACATGAAAAAGGGTAGACACAACTACACACATGGAATCAATCCATCTATGGCCAAGTAAAAGGTTATAATCAAGAGGTGCATCGAAGACCTCAACCTCAACATTAACCAATTTACCTTCCAACATAATAGTCAACCACGGAAGAACACCACAAGGTTTAATACCTATACCATTGAAGGAATTAAGTGTATTGTGTGATTCAGTGAGGGTAGGAGAGCCAATGGCTTTCCAACAAGTGATAGACATGACACAAGTCGAGGCTCCTTCACCAATAATAGTTCTACATATATTCTTGTTTTCAACAACAAATTGGATCTAAAATGATAATTGAGGAGGAATCCCTGGAACGTGATATTCCAAGTCAAATATTATGAGATTATTATCTGTGGGATCAACTCCACCAATGGATTTTAACAATTCCTTTTGTTGAGTAGGGAAACTTTGAAGGTCTTCGAGAGATGACATCGCAAAGGGTGCTTGTGCAAGATCTTCTACAATACTGTAGTTTTGGGTAGCGCGTGCGTGAGGATTGAACATGGACTTTTGAATAATGTCCTTGGGAGGAGGGCGAAGAAATGTATCAAGACTCGATCTTTCGAGATGAAGAGGACCACTCGGAAGTGAATTTGGGGGAGACGTTTGAACCAACAAGGCGACATATCATCAAATTTCTCTTTTGACTGAGAGTAATCCTTGGCTCGAGTCATGATTGCAACTTCGTTCTTTTTAGAATCTTGGTAGAAGGAGAAGCTTGGTCATGAATTACCAGTTGGGCTTCCTGCTGAAAAGGAAAAGGTTGTGAAAAAATGGTGGGTGTATGAGGTTTCTCGGTCCCTTGGAGGAACTTAGTAACCTCGGCACATCTTAGACAATATTCCATGTAATGATCATCACCACAAATTAGGCAAGGGTAACGAGGCTTACATTTATCTTTCTCATTAGTGGTTTGTGTTTTGGCTTGATCAGATTGTGGATTATTATTCTTGTCCTCCTTGTTCTTACCCTTCCCTTTATTTTTATTTTTATTCTTTCAGGTAGGCATGGATTGAATAGAATTAACCTCAACAGTCTTACCGGTGGAAGGAGTAGGAGTAGAAGTAGGAGTATTTTGTGCATTATAATTATTAGACTTATGATTGGTGTGACCGGCATGTGTGGACTTAGCCTTAGCAAAAAATACTCCTACTCCTACTCCTAGAATTATTAGACTTAGGGTTGGTGTGACTGGCATGTGTGAATTGAGCCTCAGCATGAAAGGTGTTGATCACACCATCAACAACATGAGAAGTTGTTGGAGGTGTTGTGGTAGGGTTTTTGGAAGGACAAGGAGCGTTAGGGATCAAATCGTAAAGTGTTTCCATTTGAGAATAAACGAGATCAATATATTGTGCATGACTAATCGCCTGCTCTTTGGTGACAACACCACCCATGGTGATATCATGAATGATAGGTCCAATGAGTGATTTGCAAAACCACTCAGCTAATAGTTGATCAAGAAGAGGAAATTTGATTAAACATCTTCTTCTCCTCCACTCATGAATGTGATCACAAATATGAATGGACAAGGATTGCTTGAAAGAACTCAAAATTTTGGTTCCGGTCTCGTATCGAATTGGTAACTGGTAATGTGTCAAAAATGCCATTGATAGGGTATTAAATTCATTGAAGAAAACTCGTGTTAACTCGATGTACCATTTTATTGTCAAACCAATGAGAGTTCATTGGAAAAGTCGTAATCTGATGGAGGCATCCATCAAGGATTTGGATGAACACCGCAGTTGAAAAGTTAAAATATGATTATTCGGATATTGTCCTGCTCAAACCTCAAATTTAGGAATATTAGACAGTAACTTGGCCAGTATGACGGGCCAATAAGGAGAATGTAAGATAGGATCATTCAGAATCCTAGACAGATCAGGTAAATCCAAAGTGGCCAGGAAAGGTAATTGTTGGTTCACTTGTGGAAACTGGTAGTTTTGAGGAGGAAGCCCCGTAAGTCTGCCAGTAGGACCATAAAAAATCTGTAAATAAGAAGGTAGACCCGATAGATTTGGTTGTGGAGGATTCTGAGGCATATAGCCCATAGGGTTGGGTTGAGTAGATATGTTCCCTTGGAAAGGAACACTAGATTGAAAGTTCATACCCCAAGTGGGATTCAAAGAATCTGGATACAGTTGATTGAGGTTACGGGGTACAAAAGAGTTAACTTGAAGATGTTTCCCCCCAGACGGTGGTAGATTTCCTTAGAAAAGAAGATTCCAATGCAGAGATTGTACCACAGGTGTGTTATGTCCATATAGTGGGCTATGGACTCCAACCTGAGGCTTCCCCCCAATTAGAGGTTGTCCCCCAAATTGAGGTTTCCCCCCAGCTTGAGTTTGACCTCCAATAGGGATTTGGAAACCATAAGTGATGGAAAGATTGGTGCCACCAAGCGGATTGCAACCACTAGGGCTAGATCCTCCAAGCAAAGGTGGAGCAGGAACATAAGACCCTCCAAAGAGAACTTGGGCAAGTGTAGGAACAAAACTGGTAGCAACATTATACCCAGGAGGAACAAAAAGTCCAGAACTGTCGTATGGAACCTGGGTAGTGGTAGCGATGAAAGCATTCAAAGCTCTATACCCAGGTGGAAGTGATGGATTTGGTCTAGGTGGAAGCGGTGTCACAATAAAATCTTGGGAGATAACATCATTTTTGGTAGTAAATGTGGTATCTTGTGGGACCATTGTATAATAGGCCATCTAAAGAGTAGGAATCAAGTGAGATACAATCAACAACTGGTCTGAAAAGATGATGACATTACTAGTAGTACCAATAAAATGGTCTAAAGGTACCGTATAGGTAACAAACATCTCAGGGACTTGTGATGCCATAGGTCGATCGAGACATGACCCTAGGTTACCGCACATATCACGTACTATCAAAGGGATAGAACCAAAACCAGAAGTTCCAACAGTGTCAGTCAGGGTCCTAAATGATTCACTTTGAAAAAGTGGATCCTCTACACTAGATCCTATGTTAGTTCTGGTAGGTACTTCAATTTCGTCAACAAGAACAATTTATCCAGATGATTTCACCTGAGGTTTACATGTATTTTGTCAAACACTCAATGCCAGATTGACATGGAGTCAAAAAGCCTCTTAGGAGTCCAAAACAATTCAAAATCCTTCCAAAGAGTGTGTGCTTCCAACCTCAGAAGCTACTTCATTGTTGACTACTCCCTCTAGAGAGCCTTCTAGTGAGTTAGGAGGCAAAGGTTGGTAACCTTCTGGATCTTTTGGGGGTAACCCTTGCATCCTACGTGAATGGAGAAGGTCGATGTTGCTTGATCCAACTAAAGAACAAATAAAATCTATGGTCGACTAGAGGAAACATACAACACTCACTAATAAAATCTAGGAACCAAACCTTGCAAACAAACCTTCTTAGCTCGAAGTCACTAGTTGGTGATGAAATCCAACGTCATGAAATAAAGATAAGAAGGGGTTGGGATAAGCAGGTGGAAAATTTATGTTGATGACCTGCTTAATGAACTTACACCCTAATGCAATCTCCCACACATAATCGTGGGTATACCCTCCAAGGATCCCGAGTGAGTTTGGCCAACGTCAATTCTAGGTACTGTGAAGACTTGCCCCTCCATAGTCACCTTGTTTAAAGAAACTAAAGAGATAGGCTACTAATGTTACAAACTACAACAGTAATTCCTAGAGAAATAGTCAACAGTTCGATCTACGTGCAAAGCCAGGGTATCTAACTCGAAGTCAACTCGAAAGGATTCCACTCCTAATTATGGGTATACCTTCAAACGAGCCCCATAATATGTGCAATATCTGCACCAAGAACAACAAAGCAAGGTGAGTAACTCTGCTAGTCTTAATGTGACCTCAGGTTTGACGCTTGTGTGAGAAGGGCTTCCTAGGACAAAATGTAGCAATTATATTTGAACTCTCCCTATCACAAGATACTATTGTGTGTTTTGATTCTTTGGAGAGTGTGTCTCACAAACTATTCCAAAGCACTATCCTATCTAATGTTGGTGAAAAAAATCCCTATAAAATAAAAGTTACTAATAAATTTTAAATTTAGGCTGTGTTTTAGAGGTTGTTGCTTACTAAAAAAAGGGAGATGGAAGTGAAATTGTTGATGTTGTGACCTTGACCCAATCAAATGAAAAAAGAGATGAATATGCAATTTTCAATTCAATGAACTCTAGTTATGGTAGGGAGAAGGTATTTGTTTTGAAGTACAACAAGCTACCAATTGCAATTCCTTAATTCCGAATGAACACAATTCCAAACAATCACGAACTATAAATTTTACAATTTCTTCTTTTTAAAAATATTTCAAATATAAAAATTTTCTTGTGAGAGATTACTAAAAGAATAGGTGAATTCGGTTCTTCCTTTCCAAAACAAAATCACAGATGTGATAATGGAAGGAAAATGTAATCCAAGAAAATCAAGACATTCTCAACACAATTCCCAAATAAAATTCACAATGTAGACAAAAACGAAAAAGACAAGAAAACCTTTTGACATAAGAAAGAAAAAAGTGTTTCTTAATCAACAAACAATCTGACAAACATAATGAATCCAAAACTTCAAAACAAACCAAATACCCTTTTTCAAACAAGCACCCATATCAATATATGAGATTATATCCTTGTGAAAATGAGCATGAGAAAAAACTTGCAAAATGCAAAGAAAGACTTTCAATCAATGAAAACCAATTAAAAGAAAGATTTAAACCCAAAAATCAATCAAGCATGGGCACATGAAGTTCATCCCAGGCTACCAAGCCAAAACTGGGTGGTAAAATACAAAATGACTCACTTCATCAAAACCTACAGGAGTTGTCACAGACTGGGTATAGGACATAAAGAGACGAGCTAAGGTCGTCGCAGGTCACTGGCAGAGAAGAGTGCGACGTCATCGCACTAGATTTTCTAAGTAGAGAGAGACATCTCAGGGTCGTCCCAGACTGTCAATAAGGTACAGTGCAGCAATATCTGTAAATTTATAAAATTTGGAAGAAATACAAAGAATCCAAAGGAACTTTTAAACCCAGGGAGTCTAAATGGATCACCCATAGACTCAGAGAAAGAAAATTATCAGAGGAAGGCAGTCTAAAGGAAAATGGGAAGAAAAAAATCAAAAGGAGGTCGTATCCCCAGTATGGTTGCGAATTTTTTTATGGGGCTTATCTGTAAATGCAAACATAAAAAAATCTTCCTATATCCACCTAGATATAGAACAAAAAAAAACAAAACATGATGCTTTCCCTAAGCTCTAATAATTGAGTTTACTATTTAACAAGAGATGAGCAACATACCCTTTAAATATCGCTTCCTATTGTCATTGTCTTCCTAGCTCCACTCTAGTGCTCCTGTGATATTGAATCTGCAAGGGAACACAATCCAACCCAAGTGAAAGCAATAATATACTCAACGAGAACCTATGCATGTGATCAACGAATCATACAATAAAACGAGACGAGTTTTATGGGAAAGAAACATTTAACTCTATCATATAATAATGAAAGTAGATATTACAAACAAAGACTTGGTGTCGCAAGGTCCCCTTATGATTACCCTTTTCTCCAACAGACACACTTGATCCGACCTTGAATGAATAAAATCCACAATGAATTGATAAACTAAAATGAATCCCTCAAGTATGAACTGAAGTAGAATTCCTCATCCAATTCTTAGCCTATTCAATATTAATCTTGCTTGAATTAACCTTTTGTGCTTAACCTTTTCCATGAGAGATCCCTCTTTATATAAGGGAGAGGGAGATGGTTAAATATATTAGGATGATCCCACCAAATCAGAGAAGCAAGTAAGATCCCAACCATACGGACGCCACCTCACCTTCTACAACTTTCGTGAAACTTAACCTTTTCTTAGTCTTTTGACATCGTCACACCCTAGATTTAGGGAATCTTGTGGATACGTCAAAATAAAGGTGATCCAGATGGATATAAGTGGCCACCCACCTTTTCCAACTGGCTCAAAATAGTTTTCTGGCAATTTTGGTAATTTACTATTTTTAACAGTTTTTAACTTTTGGGGCCATATTGAGGCCCTAAACTATGTTTTTTGGGAAAACAGGTTTGAAATGTGTCATTTCCTTCTATATTTAACCTAAAATGAATCTCCTCGATGTTACATTTCCAACGGGCTATCATACGCCTAAAATGGAGATTGTATGCAAAAGTTACGACCCCGGGAAGTTGATGTACTAACTTACACAAATGGGGCCCACATGACTTTTGGTGATTCATCTCCTAGGGTTAGGTTTTTGGATGTCTAGGGTTTTTGGCATTACTTCTTATTGTAAAAATGACTTCATAGCCTCATTATAATCATCTTCTTGCGAATGCAAGTAGCCATCACATCTCTTCTCAGAGATAAGCTACCACCATTCCAGCGAGTCTTTCACTCTGTATTTTTACACTCTCTGTACATTTATTGAATTAATAGAAATCGTGTATTACTATATATTGTGTTTATGGTTGCATCTTTGATACTTTTCTGTTATATTATTGGGTATCTGCGATATCTCTATGCATTTCTTTATTATATCTTCGCTCTCATTTCATGCTGAAAATAATCTGGATCAGTGGATTCAGAGCAGGATGCTCTTGATTGTTTTTCAGTGCATGTCTCTGACAAGGTCCAAGTATAGCAAGTTGGGTCTTGATCTTGTCTCTCTTGAAGATAATCTCTCTCGCATGCCCAAGAAACCCTCCATGGCAGAAGAAAAGAAAAACGACAGAGCAGACGATCCTATCAATATGTTGCTTGAGCAATCTCTCACATGACAGAGGGATGAAATGATGGAGAATTTTTCCCACATCCTTCAATGCATGCCGGTAGAAATAGGTGCAACTTCATTGAGTGACCACTTTGGAAGAACCTTGCCTTTCAAGGTAAAAGTTAATTTTTATATTCTTGTATTTGAAGGACAGATAAATGCAAAAACCCTAGACAAATGGTGAAATCTGCTACAAGGTTATTTCTTTGTTCACAATTTTTCTGACAGAGAAAAGATCACCTTCGCACTCCTTAAAGCTCTCCCTCATGTCAAACATTGGTGGGAAACTTATTGGGAGAAAAGTTCCACAGAGGAGTCCAGAATATATGGAGCCGAGACCACTTGGGATTTTTTGTGGATGCAGTAAAGGAAAAGTATTACTCTGTTGGCAACTATGAGGACCAGTACATGAGATGGAACATACTGCGGCAAGAGAGGGGCCAATTAGTTTCGGAGTTCACCAATACCTTCCATACCTTGCGCACCAAGCTGGGTATCAAAGACTCTGAACAACATTTGGTTCTGAAATACCGTGAGGCTCTACACAGATACACCCAAACTGAAATGGATTTTTTGGATATCTCTTCACTAAGTGTTTCTTATCGATATGCTATTAAAATTGAGCAGAAATTTAAGAACTAGAACAAACAGGAGTTCAGGTCTACAAATCAACAACAACCAAAGTATGACAAAGACAACCCTAACGAACAATCTCCTGAAAACCATTCCAAGACACAGGAAAAGAAGGTTCACGGGAAGACAAAGAAGGACAATGCAAAATTATGTGATTTCCACAAAATCCCCTGGCACAAAACTAACGAATGTCTCTCAAAACATTCATTGGTGGCTGAGATCAAATACAAGGAGTCGAATCCTGATTCATAATCTGATTATGAAAATACTGGTAAAGGACAGATCATTGACGCAGACCCCACTGCTATTGTTGCGGTCGCAACAATTCAACCAGAAGAACCAACATACCCTAAAGAGGGGGAGCACCTTTTTCATTCAAAGATGTGGGTGAAGGGGACTCCATTGCATTTTATTTTTGATAACGGAAGCCAAAAGAACCTCATCTCATCATAGGTTGTCAAATAGTTGGGATTGATGACAACACCACACCCGCAACCATACAACATCGGGTGGCTTCCCCAAGGATGATATCTTTGTGTCAACCAACAATTTCAATTATCATATGACATTCAACCCTTCAAGGATGAGGTATTATGTGATGTTTCCCCACTGGACGTCTATGATGTTCTCTTAGGGCATCCATATATGTGGGATGCCATGTTGTTTATGAGTCTCGACTCCGCAGTGTCATTGTTTCTACAGGTGGCCATCTCTACAGAATGCCAGAGGAAGTTCTAACTATTGTTCCACCTAAACAGTGCCACAAGGAAGTATCTCATACTACAAAATTCATCTTCTTCATAATCTATTCAAAAGGAAAACAAAAGGACACTGCAACCACTGCAACCTCGCCCCAAGCACCTTATATCCAACAGAAGCAGGTCGACAAGGTTGCAAAAAAGTGCACATATTCCTTTTCCACATCTTCCTCTCATGTAGCTCAACTTGTTGAACAGCCTCAACCTCAATAGGCTTGTGAAAGACTTCCACAAACTAAGCAACGCGGCGTCTCTAGCAAGCCAAGCAGCTCACCAAGATTCAGATTCAGCAAAACGAATTTTCCTCTCCCCTGGGCACTCAACAAAATGGAGAACATTTCTTCCTAAGGAGGGAGGATTGATCCAAGTGGATATTGGTGGCCACCCACCTTTTCCAACTAGCTCAAAATAGTTTTCTGCCAATTTTGGTAATTTACTATTTTTAGCAGTTTTTAACTTTCGGGGCCATTTTGAGGCCCTGAACGATGTTTTTTTGGGAAAACGGGTTTGCAATATGCAAATTCATTCTATATTAGGCCTAAAATTAATATCCTTGACGATACCTTTCCAATGGGCTATCATATGCCTAAAATGAAGATCGTATGCGAAAGTGACGACCTCGGGAAGTTGATGTACTAACTTACCCAAATGGGGCCCACATGAATTTTGGGGCTTCATCTCCTAGGGTTATTTTTTTCGATGTCTAGGGTTTATGGCATTCCCTCTTATTGTAAAAAGGCCTTCAGAGCCTCATTGTAATCATCTTCTTGCGAACGTGAGTAGCTGTCACATCTCTTCTCAGAGATAAGCTGCCACCATTCTAGCAAGTCTTTAACTTTGTATTTTTACAATCTCTGTACATTTATTTCATTAATAGAAATCATGTATTACTGTATATCTATGTTTATGGTTTCATATATGATACTTTTATGTTATATTATTGGATATCCGCAATATCTCTATGCATTTCATTATTATATCTCCGCTCTCATTTCGTGTCAAAAATAATACAGATCATGAGCTTTAGGGCAAAGGGCGACGATTAGGCATCATCGCACCTTGCATATGGTGTAGCCTACGATGACCCTCCTTAATAAGTTTTCTGATAAGATAAATTCAATTACTTTCCTCATGAAGAAAGGCTCTTTTGGGAACATGCACACATGTTGTCAATGGATCACTAAGATGACCAAAATAATGTGTAACAGACACAAGTTGGGGTGATTATCCTGAGGATACCTCTTTCCTTTCCCAAGACTAGGATGATTTTTATTCTACACAAAAGGCCACTATTAATGATATAATAAGGCTTAGAAGGGAAGGTCATCAACCGTAACTAGACACGTACAAAAGCAACGAAGTTGGCTCTGCCAAAATATGGAAAGGAGATGATGAAGAGTTGTTGACTATGGAAAAACAAGAATGTTTCCTTTCTACAGAATCTCGCCCCCTCCTTCAAGACAGTACACCGAAGTAATACAACAAGTAGTTGATCACAAAGGATGGGAGTACAAGCAAGGAGATTTGGTTTAGAAGTGGGATACGATAATGAGAAATCCCAATAATCATAAGGATTCTAAGAAGTTTTGGCTTGGACCATTTAAATTTAGAGGGAAGTTTTTCAATGAAACTTACTGCTAAATAAAATGTAGGGAAGGAGGAGTCCATTACCAATTAGTGGCCATCTCCTCAAACTCGATTGTGGGGAAGAGACTTGACTCCTAATAACATAGGTATGGGTAGGTAGGTAGGTAGGCATTTTCATCTTGCATATCATTATATATATGTTTCATATCATGGTAGTATAGTTTGCATTATGTTAACCTAATTTGCATACAAGTTGATGATTTACATATTTTCTTCTTGCATCTTGCATCATTTTTATGTCATACTTATATGTTTGCATGATCATATTCACATGTTAGAATAAAAATATTGGATTTTTTTTTTCAACATTTCCTTTTGGATTTTGATCATTTTTATAAGGATAAGGGGTTATAGCACCACTCTAGATGCTCTAACGATTTTTCTTGATTGTGCAGGCATAGTTCATGTCAGATATGTTGACGTTCTCATGTGCTCTATGGTGAGCACATGTCCCCAAGTAAGAGTATAATGTTACCCCTCTTAGCCTAGGGGTAAGTATGGAGATCATGTCTCAAGGCCCATAGGTAGTAGACATGGAACTTTGAGAGCCATACTAAATAGTAGAGCCCCATATGACCCCTCTTGTCTTAACTTGCACCATCGATCATCACCAATGACAAAGAAACATCCATCACACTAGCCTAGCCCTAGAGGACGATATGTATTTCTTTGTGAGGTAATAATTTTGGTTTCACCGTAAGTGTCACTTTGATAATTGAAGGATTTGAATATGTTTCAAAGAATCCTTTCTAGATTACTGAATGTTTTTTTGGAAATTATAGACTTTTCCTTATTTAATCTGTGTGGGTGTCATCACGTCCTAGTAGGTTGGCCACCCCCAAGAATGGGGTGCTACTAGAGGGTTCCTTTAAGAGTCATCATGCATTCTCAATCATAATTATCACTTTCCATAATTCTTCCATTTCATCTCCTCATGTTTTTGGTTTTTGGTCTTATTGACCCAAGAGGGGTATGTACCTCATTTCATAGGAAGAAGATGCCATTAGGTTGAGAGGTTCCCTAGAAAAAAACATCATACATTAAAAGCTTGTCTTGGGATACCAATAAAAATGAAACACTTCCCCCAAAAATGAGGGACTATAAAATAAATAACGAACTAATCAATCTTGCAAACCAAGGTAGAGTGTATGTGGGCTATAAATTTCCTCTTAGTGCTCCTTATTTTCTTCAACTTCGAAAAAGCATGCAAAACAAGGTAGAGTGTATGTGGGCTATATATTTACTTTTAGTGCCGCTTATTCTATTCAACTTGGAAACACATGCAAAATAAATGGATAATAAATATCTTGGAAAAATATGGTTTAAAAACAAAATAAGAAAAAAGGATGTGGCTATCCCTCGACAAAGGCACCTATAAATGAGAAAATAGAAGCCCATGTATGTCATGAAACCTCATACCCAGAAGTCTTACTCCACTCCACATCATACTCACACATGACTTAGATAAATTTTCTTTGAAAAACAACGCCTTTGAATTTTGGATTGGCTGGTTGAATAGAATGCCTTGACACCCCTCCCACATTTATTTGACAAGTTATATAAAGTCTGTGAACATTTATTATTTATTTAGTTTGGAAAGAAAAATTTGAAACACATGTTGAGTCCTTATAGTTTTAAGATTCATACATTTTAAAATAATTTAAAATAATAAAATAATAAACTAAGATGCACATGGATTGAGCGCTACAAATGTGCATGAGGTATTTGGTAGCCAACATCTCACCTTACCCGAGTCTCTCTCATATATATAATTTAAAGACGCGGGATTACATGACATTAGGTACATTTGCCTCCTCAATTCCTTTTTATGGGATTTCTTGTTCATATTGTAAACATATATTTTATGTTTTTATTATTATGTTGTTAAATGTTTCTTTTCAACATATTTATGAATTACAATGGATTTTAACTAATTTTATTTATATTAATTAATTATGTTTAATAAATTTAAAGTATGTGGAATCATTTATAAGAGATGTGATAAAAAATTTCAATATATTTATGAATTACAATGGAGTTTAATTAATTTTATTTATATTAATTAATTATGCTTAATAAATTTAGAGTATATGGAGTCATTTATAAAAGATGTAATAGAATTTTATGAATGAATCATAAATATATGATACATATAAGTATTATTAAGCTGATTTTTTTATTGAGATTTTAAAAGGAGCTTTACTAAGTACATGAAGAGAAAGAAAGAAAAAATGGCAATGTAAAATATTCTTCTAAAATTCATTGAATTGATCATTTAGATATTCAATTTGTAGAAAGTGGCAAGTTGAAATACATTTTTTTCTTAATATTTTCCACATGTAATAATATTTTCTGAATTTTGAATTTGATCTTTATTTCTTGGTCATGTATCACTACTCCACTTCTTGAACTTGGATTAATAAGTTGAAATATGGTTTATTTTTGAATTTGATTTTTATTTCTTGGGCATGTATCACTACTCCACTTCTTGAACATGGGTTATTAAGTTGAAATATGATTTATTTTTAAAAACATTTTTCATATGTAAAAATAGCTATCGAATTGATGTTCAAATCACATTAATGTAATTAAGAAAAGTTTGTTTTTCTTTTCAATTTTTGGTTTAACTTTTCACTTGAATATGGTCTACTTTGCACTTTATTTCATTTTATTACCTGAAAAAAAATTGTCAAACACATATTTTTTCTCAATGTATTCAACTTGGGCTTCAATTGTATT
Source organism: Picea abies (assembly GCA_900067695.1). NCBI lineage: Eukaryota > Viridiplantae > Streptophyta > Pinopsida > Pinales > Pinaceae > Picea > Picea abies. Next base: position 34,036 of record CBVK0103145109.1, read on the forward strand.
AAGTTTTGGGCATTGAACACAATCTCATGAGCTCATTTCATCTTTGTGCATAATGTTAAATTTTACCTTGTACAATATATTAATTTCTTAATAGAAATTGCATTAGGTTTTAAGAAATTGCATTTTCTTTTAGAATTTGAAATGTATGTAAATTGATATAGCATTCTCACTATCAAATGAATGAAGAGAACATGTCGTTAATAATTATAAGTATTATTTTAAGGTATCATTGATATTTGATAATATATATTAAAATTATCTATTTTTTTAATACAATAGATTTAATGATTAAGAATATATGTTTCTTTCTAAAAATTTACATCCAAAATTCAAATTCATAAAAAATCATTGTTTATTCTACAAATAAACAAGCTTCTTACACCAATTTAATTTAATTTAATTACATAAATTAAATAAATATTAACTATTATAAAAAGATTACTTTGATATTGACGTAGAATTACCGTTCTACTTCGGTCGGTCAAATAGTGAGTGACACGATCCCAATAGCGAGTGAAAAAAAAAAAACAAGGCTTTTATGGTAACAGATCTGATTTCATAAAGGCCAAATCCAACATAACCTAACTGGGCTACGTACCAGGGGTTATATTAAATCTAATATACATGAATTATTATAACTGAGCTACATGCGACGGGTATGTATTAAATCCAATATTCATTGATTATCGTATTGAATCTAAAGCATTTCAAATCTCATTATTTCTATGCGAGAATATATACATTGCGAAAATGATTATTGATTGCCACCGTACAACCTCCTACCCGAAAGACGCTCCAAAGCGTTCGTTCGGGCATCCAATCTTCCATCTACTTCTGTTGTGATGGATACAGAAACGATTCCTTATCTATAAACGAGTCACATGAAATTCCTTTTGGTACAAAATTAAACTGCTGTGTTGTAGCACACAAAGAGTCACATGAGAACCTACTGTACTAAACGAGCCACATGCAACTCTTTCCGGTACTAGAGTCATGGGAGTTATGTGAGCCAGAGCATACCATTTTCATGATGACCAAACACTCATTTATAAGGGGCGTTCCAACGATTTCGTTCGAGGATGTGCATACTCCCGATAGTGTTCTAGACTATGTAGGCTTTGTTGTCGACATGTCCAAGAAATATGTGTTTGGCATCATTACAGCAAGCAAGGGAATGCTTATAAGGTCTGTTGTTGTAGTATCTATGTTTACAGGATTGGGATGGGTAGAATTGGAAATAATGGAATTAAATCAATTCTTCCAATTTTTCCTTAGGATTTTATTTGAAGCTTCCACGATTTTACTTACAGCTTTCTTCACAGACGCAGCAACAATTGTCTGTGCGCCTCCTGCGCCCTAGCAACAATTGTCTGTGCGCCTCCTGCGCCCTTTTACTGAGGCCCATGCATCTTGGCGACTAGTAAAGAAGGCGCTCAGCGCGACCGATGACCCATCTACATTTTCTATTTGTATGCTGATATTGAATCTTACCTAAAATTTCTTGGAAGGATGTTGCCAATAGGTGATAACATGTATAGAAGTTCAGAAAAGTCAATATGTTTTGATTGTATGGTAAAATGTTTTAAAATCGGTTAAATCAATTCTTCCAATTTTTCCATTTCTTGAAAGTTGTCGATATGGATAGAGCTGACAATTTCCAGTTTATTTAGAGTTAGCCGACTATTTCCTGTTTATTTTTGGGTGTGTGCTTCAGATCGTGGAGTTGTGAAGTTGCAGCCGTAATAGGAAGACCAGAAATCCGCATAAAGTCGAACGTTTTGCATTTGTATATGCTAGCTGTTATTAATTCTTTTACATAGCATCTTCAATGATTTTTAATTATTTTACATAGCATGTTCAATTATTTCCGGCTACCCATGTAGTCACCTCGCATATGCACTTGATCCAGATCCAGCCATATGTTTCTCTGCGCGGAGGGCACATTTCGCTCCACGACTGTTTAGAGGTCCTTATTTTTCACGAACTCCATTTCCGATGCTTCGTTTCACTGTTTTAGATAGTTAATCACTGTATAACAATATGGAGATCACAAGGCCACGGGTGGTGTAAGCTTATGACTGTATACAAATATGGAGATCATAAGGCCACGGGTGGTGTAAGTTTATCGATGTATACAAATATGGAGATCAGAAGGCCACGGGTGGTGTACTCTTCCAATTCAGCAGTTTATAACAATCGTAGCGATTTGTAGCAAAATAGGAGAGATGAATGTGTAGATATAACCTTCTTTCATGGCTTGTTATCAAATCTCTTTCGTATGTTTTTTTATGCGAGGTAATTTTCTTAATAAGCCTACTCTCAATCTCAGTGTAAGCATACCTAAAAAACCGAATTCTTACGTATGTGAATTCGTTGAGAGATAAGCTTGTTTGAGTTTGTTGTAGTGTATTGAACATTGCATTGAAGCGAAGCAGCTACTTCCTCCTCACTGTGTTGTAAGTGCAGAGCAATAATCTATTAACAAGAAGCATTTTATGTCTTTTTGTAAATTTACCCTTTTTATAAAGTGATAAAAAGACATTCCATGAATGATGTGATTATAAGACATTTCATGAATAATGGACCAAGTCTACGTGCCTCTTGCTATCTAATAACAAGTGTTAAGGTAGATGCTAATAATCAAGTTAGAACCTAAACTTGAAAATTTAAATGGTTTAAAAGCAAAATAACTTGGTCGTGTATATGATTTAAATCACGTAGATTACATAGTATTTAATGGAATAAGTTGGAAGTAGTGCTAAAAAAAGTTTATTAAAATACACAATTTTTTTTACAATAATATAGTATTTAACCCAAAAATGTAATAAGTGGCTCCCTTATTAACAGGTTTTTAAAAATACTTAGCTGATAATAATGGTACTATAATAATAATAATAATCTGAAATATTATTTCAAATAATAATATAATACTAGTATTAGTAATGACTAGTAAAGTTATTAATGTAGTAACATTAAGTTGAAGTATAATAATTATATAGTTATTTCAATTTGCTTTCGATCTTCAGTAGCTTTATCAAGATCAGAAGCAAATTGTGCAAAAGCTTCCAACTCTGCAAATTGAGCTAACTCTAATTTCAATTTTCCAGCTATCTTTTTTTTAGCTTTTATCTGAGGTGCGGATCCTATTCTAGATACGGAAATACCCACATTAATAGCACATTAATTCCGGCATTGAATAGATCGGCCGATGAAAATATTTGTCCATGGGTAATGGAAATTGCATTAGTGGGAATATAAGCTGAAACATCTCGAGCTTGAGTCTTAACTATTGATAGAGCAATAACACTCCCCTCACCTAACTGGGAACTTAATTTAGCTGCTCTTTCCGAGAGACGGGAATGCAAATAGAAAACATCTCCTCGATAAGCTTCTGGACCAGGTGGTCTTCTTAATAAAAGAGACATTTGTCGATAAACTTATGCTTGTTTGGAGAGATCATCATAAATGATTGATGTATGTTGTTTCTTATACATGAAGTATTCAGTTTGTTGTTTCTTATAAATGAAGTATTATGTTGTATAATAATTATAATCATAGATTATAATTGTTGGAATATTTAGAAGGGTGAATTACTATGAACACTTTTTTCTATTTTCAATTATTATACATAAGCTTCAACTTTATCAATAATATATTATTTATGATTGCATTTAATTTATCAATAATATATTATTTATGATTGAATTCAATATATCATAAACATATAATCATAAACAATATCATCACATAAAATAATCATATGCACATTACACCATAATTTAAATGAAAACTTAAATGAAAGAAAATCTCCTAATGATTTTTTATATATAACAATAATACATCCATATAAAACACATAAATATACTTATGATCCATTATAATAATTTAAATATAATTTATAACTCTTTTAAATTACCATTTTCTCCCATTTTTTACACTTTTCTCTTTAGTTCAATCAAGGTTGGACACACACTTTACCCACTATACAAGAAACTTCAAAGATAACATATTTTTTTGTTTTATGAGGAACACATAATACTTTTGCTTGTGAGTACTCAAAATTGTTCATATTAGTGGAACGATGCTCCTATCACTTCTTGCATTAATACAGAATTTTCAAACGTTTCTCTTTCTTCACTTTATCGTGAAATGAACTATTGAAAATTATTACCAATGATCATGTTCTTTAAAAATTTCTAATTGCCCTTTTCTATGGTTTTGTGGTTTAATATGCACTATTTCCCTCACTAACACTTGTTTCATTTTTATAAAAATATTTTAGTATATAAACGTGGAATAACTAACATGGTAGTGGGGCCTACGTGTTAGCTTCTACTTTGGATACATTTCCCTCTACTCCTACCATGTCACTTTGCTTTTCCAACACATAATCTCTGTATATGTCATCGTAACACATAATCTCTTTATATGTCATCGTGGCTCCTTTTGATTTTCGTCATGCACTTTATTTTTATATATTATGTACACATGTATAACTTGTGTGCGTAATTTTTATGTGGGGTCCTTATGCCTTATTATTCCCTTCAATTCTTCCATGTGGCACAAATCTCGTGAGAGTGATATGACCAAAGGGTTCCATATCTTCCATATGACTCTAGGACCCATAAAATAAATAACTAACTAATCAATCATGTAAACCAAGGTAAAGTGTATGTGGATTATGAATTTAAGTTTAGTTTCTCTTATTGTATTCAACATGGAAAAAAAAAATGCAAACTAAGGTAGACCATTTGTGGGATATGTATTTCCTTTCAGTGGTTTTTATTTTCTTCAACTTGAAAACGCATTAAAAAAAATGGCTAATAAAGGGATTGCAATATTATTCTTTAAATATAGAAAGAAGAAAGGAATGTGGTTATTCCTCAATAAAGAACCCATAAATCAAACAATATGAGCCCTTGTATGTCATGGAACCCTATATCTAGAAGTCTTTCCCCACTCCACCTCATACTCACACATGAATTAGATAAGTTTCATGTGGGAAACACCTTTGAATTGGGGATTTAATGACGCAATAGGATGCTTTAAAACCACTCCCACACCCAAATTTGACAAATTGTATAAGGTCTTTAAGAATTTGTTTAGTTAGAAAAGGGGGTTTGATGCACATGTTCGAGTGGTTCCATTATTAGATGTGGATTACCTATCATGTTTTTTGTGACTTATAGACCCCTGGATGGTGCATCTTTTTGGATTTGGTATTCATGAGGATATGGTTGTGTTCAGACCTTCATGAGGGTTTTGCAGTCCAAGGATGGGTGCTAGATGCGGCGTCTCAAGAAACCTTGTGATTATTATTTGTACCTTGAAGGAGGAGGTCATTGCACTTGGGGGCACTCTAACATTGCTAAGAGACAAGCTCCCACCTCTTTCTACCTAGACATTATCCTTTGAAGGCTTGGACGTCAACCAACTAGTTCATGACATCATGGGGGACTCTAGGGTTTGATGGAGGAGGGTTAGGAGGTGATGTTTTGGCACAAGTGGCATGATGAGTAACCTTTGGAGTTCTAGATTTTCACACTTTTACTTCAACATCACCTTTATGGATCATAACATCACCTTACACACCTTACAAGGGATGATGCCACCCTTTTTTAGTGTTATTTTATGTAATAAAAAGGGAAAAATTTATGAGGTAGTCCCTCTTCATATTTTAAATTTTACTTTTGAAGTGGAAAAGTATGGTGAGATCGGAAGAGAAGGAGGAGGTCATTGCACTTGGGGGCACTCTAACATTGCTAAGAGACAAGCTCCCACCTCTTTCTACCTAGACATTATCCTTTGAAGGCTTGGACGTCAACCAACGAGCTCATGACATCATGGGGGACTCTAGGGTTTGATGGAGGAGGGTTAGGAGGTGATGTTTTGGCACAAGTGGCATGATGAGTAACCTTTGGAGTTCTAGATTTTCACACTTTTACTTCAACATCGCTTTTATGGATCATAACATCACCTTACACACCTTACAAGGGATGATGCCACCCTTTTTTAGTGTTATTTTATGTAATAAAAAGGGAAAAATTTATGAGGTAGTCCCTCTTCATATTTTAAATTTTACTTTTGAAGTGGAAAAGTATGTTTTCAAGGCCTCATTAAAATAGAGGCTTTTCCATTTTATTTTTTGAAAATAAATTTCCAAACACAAGAGGATTTGGATCTGAAATTTTTCATTATCTTTGTCAAATTGGTCTCTTTTACTAGTGTGTTATCTCTTGGAGGATATTATTTGGACTTTTCTTGGTTTATTCTTGGTGGAAATTAGGGTTTGTGTTTAATTATTATTGGTGAAGTATGTAAAATATGAAATTTCATTTCATGGCTTGAATGTTTATGGTAAATTTTACTTGTTTATATTGAAGATTTTGATATTGCTTGTCTAAAAACCTAGGAGAGGAGCATAAGGTGCGTCCTCCTCTCTATATAATTCCACCTATTTAATTGTTAAGATAATATTGTCTAGAGTAGGCTCCTAAATCCCTAAAGTGCTAGCACTTTAGGACTCTTGTTATAGAAACTTGTTGTTATATATTTCAAGAGTCCAAGGAAGAAGAAGACTTTGCTAGAGCCCAAAAGAGAGTGTTCTCTAGAAAAATCCATGTTTTGAGATTTGTATATTGAGGCCCTAAGGTGATAGAACCTCAAGCTTCATATCATCATCCTTACGCATTATTATCATAATGATTTCTCCATGTCATATTATTTTTGTAAATGACTCCATAGCCCAAAATGCACTAGTTTCATTGCTCTTGTGAAGGAATTTGATAAAAAAAACTCTCAAACTTTATTGTATAATCCTTTTACTAACTTTTCCTAACCCTAAATTAGCATAATCTACTAATTTAGTTGATTTTGTTGCAAAAAAATGCTACAAACATATAATTTTCTTCATTTTATTGCATATACTAGCCCAACTAACTCAGAAATCGCTTGGAATAGTTCGAATTCGATCTATTAGATAAATGCTAAGTTTACACTGTAATTTCATGTAATTCTGAAATATTTTCTTGTGCCTATTGAAAATCTCTATTGGTTGTTATAAGTTGTTATCTTGACGCAATTTTACATCAGCCATTATATGTTTCCCTTGTCTACTATCTTCGAGGTTTATATTGCTTACTTGCAAATGGAAATCACGATATATATGTTGTAATTGTTATTATTCTAGGAAGGTACCCAAAACACTTCTCTTTGACTCTATTTTATAGACATAGACAATTGAATTAGGTAACTAGTAAGAGGGTCTTAAAAACTTGGCTATGTCCTTGCTATATTATCCCTTGAGGTTTTAAAGGATGCCTCCCCTAGGATTGAACTCATGCATCCCTAAAACGTTGGGATTTCCTAGTAAGGTGAAAGTGGTGGGTTATTTTGTAGTTACGCAAATTTCGAGGCTTTTGTTGGTGCTTTGGAATAATAAAAAATATCATGATAAAATTTTGGCACCATTTTTGGGGAGAATCGAGTCAATTTTCTTCAATGACACATATCCGGTGAGCTTTTCTCGAATCCCTTATCTTACAATATTTCCTGACGACTCCCTTGAGGATGATTCCCTCACTTCCTTTGATAATCCTAGAAAGATTATCTGGTGACTCCACAAATATGAGAGAGGTATAATAACCCTCCCAAGATTATCTGGTGACTCCACAAATATGAGAGAGGTATAATAACCCTCCCAAGAATTGTAAAATAATGCCTCCTCGCAACTCTCTCGTAGTAAAATATTTATTTGGGGGGAACCTTTCTTTGAATACAATGGTTCCAACTCAAGCTTGGAATAAAAATCAATGAGAATACAAGATTCTCAAGACCTTAAATATGTCAGCCATTTTAGGGTATCCTCGACAAATGCATGCAAATTATGAGAAATATCTGCCCAATTTCTTCGTTATGATGTGACCAATTACGAAGATCACATGAATAACTTATGGGGTTGATTTCAACTAAATATTGTGGTTGATGAAGTTGAAGATTTGGTAATGAAAATTTTCTTGGCTACTCTCCAAGACACTGCTAGAAGATGGTACGATAGCCTCCCAGATAAGAGCATCAAGAACATGGATCAAATCGAGGAAAAAGTTATTTAGAGATGGAGCACTAGAGAGGATCTCGGAACATTGTTGACACAACTTAAAAAAAATCATGAAATTGGAAAATGAAATTGTTAGAAATGTTAATGGCAGGTTTTAAAAATTGCTTCAACAAATATCTGAGTCATTTCCCTGGAAAGGATTTCCTCCAAACCCATGTTTATTTAAATACTGGATAGACCTTCCCTTTGAAGAAGTAGATAACGTTGATAAGATGACATAGACCAAGCGAAGGTATATCTAAAGTACTCATGATAGTCATAAGGATGATCTCACACAAGGTAATGAGGAGAAGTTACATTTGCACAAAATAGACATAAGGGATACTTCCTTGGTAGAATCCTACCCCCTTGTTATGGAATATGAGAGAGACACAAGTTGGGGTGAATATCCCGAGGATGCCTCTTTCGTTTCCCAAGACTAGGATGATTTTTATTCTACACAAAAAGACAATATTAATGATATAATAAGGCTTAGAAGGGAAGGTTATCAACCGTAACTAGATAGGTAAAAAAATAGCAAAGTTGGCTCTACCAAAATATGGAAAGGAGATGTTGAACAGTTGTTGACTAGGCCAAAGCAAGAATATTTCCTTACTACGAAATCACACTCCCCTCCCTCAAGACAGTACACTAAAGTAATACAATAAGTAGTTTCTCTCAAAGGAGGGGAGTACAAGCAAGGAGATTTGGTTCTCGAGTGGGCTACGATAATGAGCCAGCCCAATAATCATAAGGATTATACGAAGATTTGGTTTGGACCATTTAAAGTTAGAGGTAAGTTTGTCGATGAAACTTACTACCTAAACAAAATGCAGGGAAAGAGGAGTCCATTACCAGTTAGTTTCCATCTCCTCAAACCTGATTATGGGGAAGAGACTTGACTCCTAATAACATAGGTATGGGTAGGTAGGTAGGTAGGCATTTTCATCTTGCATATCATTTTATATATGTTTCATGTCATGGTAGTATATTTTTAGATTAACCTAATTTGCATACAAGCTGATGATTTACATATTTTGTTCGTGCATCTTGCATCATTTTTATTTCATACATATATGTTTGCATGATCATATTTGATGCAGGAGCATATTTCCACCTCGATAGATGCACCAAAAAAAAACACATCACCACACATATGAAGATAAGGAGAGGCACCGACCCTCTCATTTCCAGAATTCGAAACATTAAATTATTTAAATTTATCTGTAAGGTTGATAAACAACCAAAGCCATGCCTTTGGACAGGTGTGGATGGGTTC
>CBVK0103145119.1:0-12747 GCA_900067695.1 Picea abies
ATTTTTTTTTTTTTTTTTTTAATAATAGTAAATATAATATTTAATATTTTTTAAATAAATTAATTACAAGATAAGAAGATTTTTTTTTAATTTAATAAGGATTTAAGATATAAGTAATTGAATTTACAAACCAAGTTTTGTTGATATTTATTTGTTAATATGATGAAGTACACAGTTATATTTATTTTATTAATAACAAAATGTATTTCTTAGAGAATGAAGAAAAAAAAGATCAAATAACGATTGTGTCCTTGAGAATGAAGAAAAAAAAGACCAAGTAACAAAATGTACCGCTTGAAGAATGAAAAAAAAAGACAAGTAACAAAATCTATCCCTTGAGAATGAAGAAAAAAGAGAGCAAAAACATCATTGTATTATGCATAAGTCCAAATGATCATATGTATGTTTTTGTTAAAATTTGGTGGATGTAAGAGCTTGATCGTTGTTCATGTATGACTTTCATTAAAATCTGTATGAATTTGAGACACTTGTGAGACACTTGTGTCCCACTGTTGAGTTACTTATGTACTTGATTTTTATGAAGATTTTGTTAGATTTTCTAGTTGATACAGTGAAAGATGATTTGTTGTGACTTGGAAATTTAATTATTGAATCTTATTGTCATAGATAAAAGACATTCACATCAAATTTTTAATAGCATTTTTATGAAAAAAATCTTATGGTCTTGGAAACATATGTATAAATGTTGAATTGTAGGAGAAGAAAAAAAATCGATACTTTAGTTATCCCATGTATTCTTTATAGCTACGATGTTTGGGCTTGTAACATCTCTTGTGAGATTTCGAATAAAATTGAGAAAATTTAAAATATTTCATAACCTATAACTTTAAGATGAAATGAAAAACTCCATCTCGATTCTCTTGATTGAATTTGGATTTACTTTCCAAGAGTCTAAAGACATGATTCAATATTTTGAATATAAACATAAATTGCTCAAGTTGAGCCATGATAGGCTCCATGTTATTACTTATGATATGAGCAGTAGCCACCACAACATTAAAAGAGGTTGGGATAGAAATTTAGAGGCTTGTATTTACTATTGGAACACAAAAGAAGACAATCAAATTGGTAATATCAATACGAAGTTTAAATATAAGACTTTGGATGACAAGGAAACCATTAAGAAGAGGAAGTTGAAACACTACAAATATGTATTAATCCTAATTTGTTGGATCATTTTTTTTCAGCATTATGAACTTAAAGAAAAAATGAGTATTGCTAAAATGTAGGACATATGCTCATTTGCATCAATAGTGAAACTAGTAGTTAGACTAATCCAAAAACACTTTGGGATGAGAAAATATGTAAAATTTGTCACAGAAAAGGAGGTTGAGTATGAAAATAATTTCCTTTTAACCTACCCCGCCCTTAATAACATAAGCATAACTTTACCAAATTTCATAAGTTAATTACTCTTTAGAACCTTGTGACTTACAAAAACCATAGTGACTTAGGTACTTTCATTTCCATCGTGTTCAAATATAGAAATTATATTTTAAAGAATATTTAATTAGTTTCTCTTTATTTGACCAATAGATGCTATTGATATTTTAAATAATAGTAATCATCATTCTTTTAACATAAACAAGTAATATTTGTATTAGAAATAGAGTGCAACCAATTTGGACAGCGTAGTAATATAAAAAGGATGTTGTCTCTTAACAAAAACTAGCATAACTATCAAGTAATACGTGTCAGGTACATAAAAGTCCAAATTAACCTTAACAAAGGATTTCAAAAAGTTTATGCTAGAATAGACTCTAAAAAAGACACCTACTATCAATATCATTCTACATAACATATTAAATACTAATGAAAACCATCAATGTTGAGCACATCATCTCGACCAATATTTGTGGATTATGATTCCCCATTTCCCAAGTCCATGTCTTCAATTATTTGATGAATTGTTTCCTCTTCCTTAGGGTCATTAGGGGTAGAATTCATTAGAATTTTGTAGTTTGAGGCAGCTAAATGGGATCCCTTTTTAAGGTTACAGACTCTTCCTTAACATTGAACATTCAACTTCTAGGACTTAGACTTCCCTCTTTTGTCGCACAAGGGTTTCCATGACCACTATATTTTGGAAACACATTAATGTTCATTCGCATGTTAATTAGTTGTCACCAAGAATATGGACATCTTGTTAATGTTGATGAAATCCTCGTGCATATGCAAAACTCTATGCATTTCCTAAATTTACCTATAATCCATATTCCAAATCTCCAACAAGTTTTCGAATAGAGAGTACACAATATTCACCCAAAGGAACGACTCCAAAAAGGAAAGCCAAAAATTTCCAAACAGTAAGAACAACAAACACCCAACATTTAAAAATGTTATCCCAAGAGGGAAAATATACACTAGACGTGAAATAACACAACACACGCAAGAAAGAAACAAACACAAAGTGGTCGCAAGCTACCAATCTGAGTGTCCATCCCTAAAGTCTTTCATTACCCATAAATTGAAGTTCAAAATATCCCCCAACAAGAATTTGACCAGAATCAAATGGAAGAGGAACCCTAGATCCCTAGTTCTAGTTCTAAGAACTACAAGCAAGAGGCCAAAACTAATAGAGCTCCAAACGAGCACCAATGCACTAGGATAGAAACCACCAAATAAGCACCAGGGTAGTACAGAGCTAACAAAACTAACAGAGCTCTAAACAAGCACTAGGATAGAAACCACCAAAGATTGATCCAATACCATTGTAGAAACACTAGAGAGTGCCAACAAAGTTCTAAAGGGAGGGATTACCTAATTTTCCAGTAGAACTAGAGCTTTCTGCCACCAATTCTCTTCGTCGGATGTTGCACCAGTTGTCTAAGCCATAATCCCATCTTTCTCCTACATGATATCTCCACAAGCTTCAAATTGTCGACAACACATTAAGGCTGGCATGTGTGGGGATGTCGTAAGGGTTATGAACATTGCCTTTTGCCTCCATATAATTATACTACAACGACTTTGTTGAGTTGACATATGTGGTTTAACATGCTTGAAACGTGGCATTTTGAACCTAGGGGATAGCTTAGAAAAAAAAATCCCCCATTTTTCCTTAAGCTTCCTTCATTCAATCTTGTGACCCTGTTAGTGAGGGTGTCCACTTGAGGATTTAGTGCCCTTGGGACTTAGAAAAAAGTTGCATCCTTATATTGAAGAGTCTTATTTTTAACTCTAGTAATGAGGTAGTCTAGCTTACTATCATACATAATTTTCTTATTATTCATAAATTTGATAATTATAGATGAATCTCCAATAACAACCAAGATCTTTACTCTAGTCACAATTATAAATAAGAGTCCTTAAAGAAGAGCATACACGTCTCTTTGATTGTTCCTAAATCTATTGATAAGTTAATACTTGTTTTCTTCTTGAATCAAGGATGATCCCTTCACCCCTACTTAGATGATCCCTGCTTATTCCTTTGGGATCAAGGATGATCCCTTGACACCTGCTTGTTTAATGGTTTATTATCATTTTAATACTAACACCTACTTGTTTTGTTTTAATGGTTTATTATTATTATTTTAATATTTAGTAGTAGTATTTTAAAGTGATTGGATAGAGTTTGTAGTGAAAACTTGAACTTTTGATCATAAAATTTTGTGATTTTATAAACTTTTATATTGAGAACGAATTTTAATTATTTTTAGTGTAACAGTTTCATAAAATAATTCAACCGTCATTATTATAATTTCAATCATTTATCAAAATATCTACTAACTTTATAAAGAAAATCTACCAACTCCTTTCAAAGGTAACATCATCATCGACTTTCTCATTCACTTCACAATATACAACATTTGTCAAATTTAACGTAAAAGAAAGATCACTCAATTGTAATTATCAATCACGAGTCAATAAAGTCATATTTACTTTGTATAAGAAATGAATTTATACATTTTGACGTAAAAAATAATTTGTTTTAAATAAATAAATAAACATTTTATAATAGTTAAACCTAACTTTTCAAGGGTAAAAACAAATTTACATTTTTAAAATGGTTCTAAATACGAACCTTATTATGTTATGATTAGGTGAAGCGTTCCAAAAGGAGCATATAATGATTTCATGATTCGTACTTTAGGCAGGAAGTATTTAAACTATAGAATTGTTGACCCATGATTTTTACCATATGGTTGAAAAGCTACATTATCCTATTATATATAGCATAAAAAATATAATAATATAAAATAGGGAAGACACTTAGTTAAAGATGTTTTAAGAATATGTGTTTTTTTTTAAGAGGTCATAAGTTCAAGTACAGAGGGGGTAGGGTATGTATACTTTTGTAGACTTTAGTAGCCAAATCGTTGTGCGGAGGGGGTCCATTGTCCCACAAACAAGGGGGGCTCATACACCAATTTGGTGTTTGGCTTGGTTGTGACCTTAAAAATAGACTATATATATATATATATATATATATATATATATATATGAAACACTCTTATGCAATTCACTATGTGATCCACATAAATGATGCATCTAGGTGACACACTTATGTAACCACATAAGATATGCACATAGGTGATGCACCTATGTGACATTAACATTCGGTGACACTAACCCACTACCTTTCCCCCTTGATCCTTAAACTACTAACCTCCATAACCTCTACCCCTTTTACAATTCACTATCTACCCCAAACCCTCAAACATCTAAGCCATTAACTCCTTTGACCTTATTAATACACCTAGTGATGCACCTAAAACATAGTTATCGACTTGACAAGAACCCTTTAGAGTTCTCGTGTTTTTAAAGGTTGCAATAGTCATTGTTTTTACCCTTGTTTCGAAAAGTGGCGCTACTGGTAGCACTCTTTTTTTTTTCAAAGTTAAAATTACCACATTTTGCAACCATGGCCTTAACAACCTCAAATGTTGTCAACGAAAACCTTAAAATAAATGGTTGAGTTGAAAAGTGGCACCAACAATAGCACACCCTTTTTCTCTAAGGTTAAAATTACAACTTCTTTGAAACCATGACCTTAACAACTAGTCCCATTACTGAAAAAAACCTTAAAATCAACCCCTGAATAGAAAAGTGTGCCAACAACAACACCCCTCTTTTTTTTTCAGGGTCCAAATAACATTTTTTTTTAAACCATGGCCTTGACAACCTGTACCCCTACAACCAAAATATTAAAATTAACCTCCAAATCAAAAAGAGCTTCTATCATTAACACCCAACTTTTTTAAGGAGGCTTAAAATTGTTAATTTTTTGAAACCATAGCTTAAAAGCCTAGTACCACTGCAAACAAAATCATTAGAAAAGAAAAAAAACCCAAAAATGGAAAAAAACAAAAACAAAGAAGAATAAAAAAACCTTAAAAATCAATTAAAAGAAAAAAACTTTGAGAAATTGTTTTCTAAAAATCTTAAAATACTTAAAAAAAAAAAAAAAAAAGTTAAAAATAAAATACTTAAAAAAAAAAAAAAAAAAGTTAAAAAGCAAATTAAGAATGAAACTAAAAAAATGAAATATATATATGAAAAAAAAGAAAAGAAAAAGTTAAGACGCAATTTTAAAAAAAAGAAGTTAAAAAGCAAGTTAAAAAAAAAATTGAAAACAAAATATGAATTAAAAAAAAATTAAAATTAAAAATGAAACTTTAAAAGATGAAAACAAAATATGAATTTGAAATAAATAAAAAAAAATTGGAAAAAAATAAAATGTGAAGTTTAAAAAAAAAATGAAAGTTGGGAGTTTTTTTTTAAATAATTTTTTGTTTTTTTTTTAATGTTTTTTTTTTTAAATTATGTTTTTTCTTCTTTACTTTTTTTTAATATTTTTTTAAATGATTTTGTTTGTAATAGTATTGGATTTTTAGGTTATGGTTTCAAAATTGTTGCAATTTAAGACCCCCAAAAGAGTGGGGTGTTATCGGTAGCATCTTTTTTTAATCTGGGGATTAATTTGAAGATTTTGGTTGCAGGGGTATCAATTGTCCAAGCCATAGTTTAAAAGATTTTGCAATTTTGAACTTGGAAAAAATGTGGGTGCTACTGTTCGTGTCATTTTTTGATTCGGGGGTTGATTTTGAGGTTTTTATTGGCAACGAGACTATTTGTTAAGGACATGGTTTCAAAGAAGTTGTAATTTTGACCTTGAAAAAAAGAGTGGTATTGTCGCTGCCAGTTTTCAATTCAAAGAATGATTTCAAGGTTTTTGTTGGAAACACTAAGAGGTTATTAAGGCCATGGCTGCAAAATGTGGTAATTTTAACCCCTTAAAAAAGGGTGCTACCAGTAGCACAACTTTTCGAAACGAGAGTTAATTTTGGTAATTTTTACCCAAAAATATGGGGTTTTAAAGCTAGAGTTCTCATTTTAAGGTCAAAGTTCTCGTCAAATCGGTAACTATGTTATAACCTACACAAACACCTAACACGCCCAAAAACCTAACACACTTAAGTGACATACACAAGAAACAAACCCATGTAATCAATATACATAAACACATAACCCACATAAGCACTTAATGAATAAAAGATGCACATAGAAAACACACATAATTGACACACATATGTAAGACACCAATGTGACCCACATAAGAATGTTAATCATTGGCATGATGACCCTCATCTAATGAACATAAAGTATGTGCATAGGCAATGCACATAAAGAACACAACTATAAGATGCACATAAATGACATGTCTATGTCACACTAACCTTTGGTAATGTTAGTCCACCAACTTAACTATTAAACCCTTAAACCACTAACCTCCCATAACCTCAACCCTCTTTACATTTAACCCACTACCCAAACCCTCCAACCTGACGCAAACCCCCACCTCAGCAGGGTCTGCTTGACCTCTCTGTCTTTGGATCTTCCTATTCCCCTGAGTTGAAATGACTCCTTAGTTCCCTATGAAACCTTCAATGCATATAAAACTACAGGTCCTTCTAGAAGTTATGCCCGTGCGAACAAATACTAGGCGCAAACCTCTACTCTACGTGACCACCAACATAACCATTGGCTTAACCCAAATGGCTCTTCAAGTTCACGACTTCGCATTTCGCAGTTTCAAGACTATTAGTTATAAAAATATAAATTTTAATTATATTAAATATAAAAAAATGTCAAGACTTACCATATCAATCAACTTCTCACTTGATAATTATAACTTCCTAATATATTAACATTACACCTAACCCACATAAACACTATTGGTTATAAAAACTTTTTATCTATAAAAATATATATTTTAATTATATTAAATATAAAAAGATACGAACATATCAATCAACCCCTTAACCCTTCATTTTATAATTATAAACATTAATGATTAAAAAAAATTTAAAATATAAATTTTAATTATATTAAATATTTTTATAAAAAAATATTCCAACCCTTTACTTGATTTGACAATTATAAATATTATTGATTAAAAAAATATTAAAAATACAAATTTTAATTATATTAAAAAAATAAATAAAAAATACTCAAGTTAACCATATCAATCAATCAACCCTAACTGACTTTTGTAACTTGCAACCTATTCCCCACTTATAAATATAAAGGGTATGAGAAACAACAAAGCATCATCATTCTTAGATATACAAATACCATATGGAGATTTGAGATGCAAAGTTGTGTTGTGCGTGGTAAAGAAGATTTTTCTATATATTATTATATGAAATCTGTTTAGATGTTAGTAATACTGTTATACTAGAGCCTGCAGATGGAGGTATACTTGCAGCGCAAGAAGTAGTTAGTAATCATTGAGCTGGAGCTCTTCGTCATCATCGGGTGATCCAGATCAGACAGTCATAATACCAGACAAAAATCAGACCCCCGGGGTCAATGTAGAGGTAGCTGTCTTAAACCTAGTCTGAGGGTTCTAAACCTTAGTCTAAATCACACCTACATATCTAATGTTTTTCTCATATTTTTTAGAGTTAAAATTTTAGTTGTGAAGTCATAGTCTATATCTATGTTCTAACTTAAATAATTACCTAACACACTTAAGGGACACATAAAAACAAATCCAAATAAACAACATACATAAAACGACACTTAATAAAATAAAAAATGCACAAAAAAACACACATAAAATCCACATAGTTAATACAAAACAAATCCAAATAAACAATATACATAAACAACACTTTATAAAAATAAAAAATACACATAAAATCCACATAGTCACATATGTATTGACTTTTGCATCAATTTCTCTTTACACACATTTGATATTCATAGGCAGCAGCACACCAACATGGTGTGAAGTGCCAAATCATTTAATAGGAGATATTGGCATTCCTGTCCATGGAATATATGTGCAAATTTCGTACAATGTGCTGGCAATGGAATCACCTTTTCTTATTAATCAAATTTATAATTAATAAAAGGGTTGAAGCACCTCTTAGGTAAGATATAGATAGTTTTATGTAATGTAAACATACAAATAGTTTGTTTATAGATAGTTTTATGTAATGTAAACATACAAATAGTTTGTTTGATTTATTGTTTTTTCACACAAAGTTGGAAAACCTCATTCTTCATTTTTCTTTTTCTTTTTTAATGAAAAGGAAAAACTGTCTTGAAAGAAAGGAAAAAGTGATGGACTAGGTCTTCCAACTTTGTGTGAAGAAATAATAAATCAAACAAGCCATTTTTATGTTTACATACACAAAACCAACCATATCTTACTAGTGGGAAGTGCCTAGGCCTATTTACTGATTATAAATTTGGTTGATGAAAAAAAGGGCATCCCATTGCTTGCACATTGTGGAAAATTTGTACAAACACTTCATGGGAAGGAATGTCAATATCTCCTCTTTTAAATGATTTGGCACTTCACACCATGTTCTTTTGCTATTAGGAATGCCAATATTTCCCTATGTGTTAATACCCACATTTGATTTTAATGGAGTTTGTGATCTTAAATAAATAAATTAGTTCTTTTGTGTTGTTTGTTCATACATATAATTGTAGTTTATCATTATTTGTACTTCATTTTCAAACTTTCTTTATTTGCAAAGTAAACATAGAAATTCTTTCTATTTATATTTTTTCATCGTATTCTCCTAAGTATTACATGACAATGACTTAACTTATTTTGACAAAAAATTATTTTGTCAAATCTGGTTAAATTGTAATCACCTATCAATGGAAGAGATGAAAACATATAAACGATTTGAGTATCTTACTTAACTTCTTGTATTTTTGGAAACAATAAATAAGACTTATATTAAAAATATTTAAAACACCAAAAACATTCATAGATGGAAGCACTTCACATGTTTTCTAATATTACCATGATAATATTGATCCAACATTCTATAATGTAGAATGAACTACTTTCTTGCAAGAGAAACCATGTAAAATTTATGGCATAAAGATGTACAAAAAATTATCTTTGTAGTTTTGATTTGGACAAGTTTAAAAATTCTATTTTTTAGACAACTATCACATAGAATTTGACTATGAAATTGTTGGTGAAATTGTAATTTTGCATTGCTGAAATTGTATTTTTGTATGTATAAATAGATTCGGCACCCTAAAAACTCCTATTAGATCTAGAATATGCAATTTCAACCACTGATATTTCTAGTTCCATCAATTCTTTCAAATTTAATTTTTGACAGGGTTTTCGGAAAAACTGATTGGAAAAATATGCCAAGAAAATGTTCTCAGCATATTTTTCCAACCTGTTTTTCTCCAAATCCACCTAGAAATTTAGAAGAATTGCTAGAACTGCAAATTTCGGTTGTTGGGATTGCACATTCTGGTTGCACTTAGGGGTTTATGCATTAAAAATTGTAATTAAAGAAATGAAAAACTACAACTTGAACAATTGCATAGTCAAATTCCACTAATAGTTGTTGGAAAAAGTTAAAAAAAAAATAGAATGTTTCTAGATTTGTCTATTTAGATCATTGTTTCATATAAGTATTATAAAAAAATAGAATGTTTAGACTTTTCTATTTAAACCATTGCATCTCATAAGTACTATCAAACTTGATACAATAGCTTAGATTTTGATTATTTGTTTTATATTTCAAAAACAATGATCAAAACAATGTTGGATATTCCTTTTTTGTTGCTAGTAGATTATGTATTAATACTTCAAGTATTGGTTATCAGATTGTATCGACTTTGGTTTTATACTGAACTTTTCAGATTTTTTCTGGTAATCATCACTAGAATCCAGTTATGAAATTGTTGGTAAAATTGCAATTTTGCATTGCTGAAATTTTATTTTTGAACTCATGAATGGATTCAGTGCCCTAAAACCCCCCTATTACATTTAGAATATGCAATTTCAACCATTGATGTTTGTAATTCTAACAATTCTTCCAAACTTTTGACCAGATTTTGAGCAAAATTGATCGAAAAATATACCCAAAAAAGGTTAAAAAATTAGAGTGTTTACATTGTACTCTAAACACTCTACTATTTTAACATTTTCCAGATATATTTTCCCTACTAAGTTTTTCCCAAATTTAGCTAAAAATTTAGAAGAATTGCTAGAATTGCATATTTCAGTTATTGATATTCCACAATCTGGGTGCACTTGGGGATTTTTCACTGAATTCATTTATGCATTCAAAAATGCAATTTAAGTAATGTAAAACTACAATTTCACTAATATTTGCATATCCAAATTTGGGTGATGGTTGCTAAAAAAGGTAAAAAAATAAAATGTTTAAACTTGTTAGTTTAAACCACTGCATCTTCAGATAAGTTCTATCAAACCTGATACAATAGCTTCGATTTTGACAATGTTACATTATTTGTTTTATATTTCAAAATTAGTTATAGAAACAGTGTTGGATATTTCTTTTTTCTTGTTAGGTAGATTATGCTTTCATACAAGTATTAGTTATTAGATTGTGTCGTCTATGGATTCTGTTATGATACTTCAAGTACTGGTTATCAGATTGTGCTTTGAAGATTTGGTGTTCTGATATTGTTCTACTAAATAATGTTATTTATTATTTGTAATAACCATTATATTGTTATATTTTTTTTGGTAGTATTTTTTTTCATTTTTATATATTTTTTAAAATTGAAAGGTGAAGATAATAATCATTTCTTCCAACCACTCCAACTAAACCCAATTAACAATATTATTATATATCTTATAACATGATATGCTTAAAAAAAAATTAAAAAGACATGTGAATTACTAATATTGTTTAACAGTTAGTTATGATAATGGCTGCTAATATTGAATCATTTCACTGAATTTGAATCGACTGACTCACAAAATTTTCTTTTCCAAACTGGTTAAAGTTAATAGTTGACCTTATCCGCCAGTAATCATGATAGAATTATGGCATCACGGTTTATAAGGCTATTTTTTTAATAGTAAGTCGATCATGTTTGATGCAGTTAATAAAAATCGAATAAACAGTGCTTTACATTTGTACCATTATTGCTTTGTAAGGATGGAACTTGATACTTTACGTTGATGGCGAGCATTTTTCATTGTAACTAAAAGAATTTAGCATTCAAAATGATGAAATATTTTTTATTTATTATTAACGTTAACTTGCAGCTAATCACTAATTAGATTCTAGTGTGTTATCAGTCACTAATCAAACCTGAGCTCAACTAGTGAAAGGTGACCTCTAGTTGGCATTTTATTGATTAAAATGTGGGATAATCAGCAATTAGTGAGGTTTGAAGGATACTAGATATCTATGGAAAGTGCAATTATGTATAAACAAGGACCATATTGAATTGCTTCACATATTGACTGGAAACATGACATAAGGATGATAACAGAAGGTTATTGAAGGTCAATGCTTGAGGCACAAAGAAAGAATCAGGCTACATCCTACTATGGATTTACTAACAATGAAATCCTATGATATCCAATGATAGCAAAAGGGCATTCCTTATGTAAAATCTACCAATGAACTTAGGCAACAAAAAAGGTCATATGTGTTGAGTCATTGTTGCATAAAAAGGTTATATGTGTTGAGTAATTGATGCAACAAAAAAGGTCATATGTATTGAGTTAATTGAAAATCATGTTTAATGGTAAATATTTTAATGGATGCATGAAAACATGTTATAGTTAAATAAACATTGCATGCATGCAAGCATTCCATAGTTAAATTTTGGTATTGTTAGTAGTGGAATAAGTATATAGTTAAATTTAGTAGTGAACTAAACATTGCATGGATGCCAGCATTCTATAGTTAAATTTTGGTATTATTAGTAGTGGAATAAGTATGCACCTCATTGATGTGGATTAAGTATGCACATCATTCATGTGGGGAAGTGAATGAGGGGAGGTTTTAGTAGTAAAATCCATTCCTCTTTTTGGATTTAAATTTAAGTTAGTTTTTTTATATATAAAATACTATTGTAATTATTATTGAGTTGTAACTTTATTTTGTGATATTTTTTAATTTATGGTGGTAGAGTTGTGGTAATGATTTTTAGCATTGTTTATTTTTTAGTTGGTATCAAAGTTAAATTGGTAGATTAATGCTAAATACTTTATTATCCAATCCTTTATTTGATGAAGAACAGTACGAATTTTGAATAATCAAATAGTAGAATTTGATGGTATTTAAAGATGCTTGGGATAAAATTCAAGCAAACTATGATGATCTCTGTTAGCACTATGTAATTCCCAGAGGTTGTTAGGGGCAAAAGAAATTAGCATAGGTAACTTACCAAAACCGCTTTCGAAACTGGGATCTAGCCCTGCCAGTTTCAGAGAGGGATCTCTCTGTAGGATTTAGATATGTT